>BQNB010059782.1:2706-37183 GCA_026074375.1 Tanacetum coccineum | reverse complement strand
AAAATCAAGTCCAACGCTTGATGGAAGCTCATCTTGCTCCGATACAACCTACCCAAGTAAATAAAATCACTACCCCATGTGAAATCTGCAGTGGTCCCCACGACACTCAATATTGCTTGGAAGACCCCGAACAAGCCTTTGTTAAATACACATCCTCGCGTACCGATGAAGTGGGAGGTAAGAGGTTCACTCCGAACCATGGACCAAGAAATTTTAATGATGCCACCAACACCTGGAAGGAGAAACCAAACTTCAACTGGGCACATACCCAAACCTTCACTAGCCCACAAGGCGGATCAATCTCCGTCCACTCCTCTAGTTATCAAATGAAGCTCAAAAAGGCATTACTTGATTTCGACTCTAACCAAGAGAAGAGGTTATATCACCTAAGAACCCAACTAGAACAACAACAAGACAAAATGATTGGCAAGATTAACCTCCTTTGGAAAACTATTTCTGAGAAACTCAATAATGTGTCTACCCCCAATAATACAGGAAATCCCATGGCTCCTAAAAGCATTGCAACAATCAGCCATGACGAAAGGGAGGAACTCAGGAAGAAAGGAATCAAAAGCCCAACAAAATTGCTCTCCCTAAAATATCTTTGTCCCGCATCCATAAAAGAACTAAACAAAAATCCTTCAGCTCCAAAACGCGTTCATTTTGTCAATTTAATTGTTATCCTAAGCACAGACAGTGATACGGAAAAAGAAGACGACTCATCGACCAACGCAAACAATCTTGACCTTGGTGGTATGGTAAAAGGAAGAGTAGAGATAAAGGAGCAAGGCAAGGAAGAGAATGAAATGGAGACTGGCATGGAAGTAGAAGAAGAAATTAAAGAGGAAGGGAGGGAATTTGAGATTGATGAGGAAGTTGAAGAAATAATCGAGGAGGAGGAAGATGACGAAGATGATGACAACTTTAACTCATTCCCAACCATGGAGGAATTAACACATCATGATTGTCTATTAAAGAATCCTCGACCTCTATGGGTAAAGGCAATGATAAGAGCCGGAAGTCTGAACAACATCAAAATGTTTTGCATGATCGGTCACTTCTTCAAGAGACATGCCTACATAGACCTAGAATCACCAATCAACATAATGTATAGGCATCAATATAATCAGATAATGACCTATGGGCTTAGATAAAGGCAGAAACCGTCAAAACCCGATAAAATTAGCAACTTTGTAGGAAGAGTGAGACATTTAAAAGTTTTTATAGGAAGCTTCGCCTACGAATGCGACTTCATGATATTGGAAGATACCAGTAGCATTATCGATTGCCACCTTGGAGAAATGGTTTTTGGAAGACCCTTCATTGATGAAACTGGCCTTGTCTACAATGAAGAAGAAGGAACGGTCATGTTTAAGCAAGATGATGAGAAGATCACATTTAAAATGCCTTACGCCATGGAGATATTTAAGCAAACAAGACTCATAGGTTTAAGCACCGATTCCATACCCCCGTCCGCCTCTGAAGAAAACTTTGGCCATGGAAGAACACACTACTATCAAAGCTTACTCATCGGAGATGAGTATAAACAGGACAAAGGTGATAGGAGAGGAATTAGGCATTTGATGAGGATAGAAAAAGAAATGATGGATAACAAAGGAGAAGTCACGTAAGGACGTGTGACTTTGAGTCTAGCTACAAGACTCGTTAATAAAGAAAAGTGCTTCTTGGGAGGCAACCCAATTTACTTTTCCCGCAATTAGGAGTGTCATGTGTGTCTTAATTCTTTACCATTTGTTTTATTATGTTTGAACTATCTTGTAATCATGCTTTGTATTGTCTTTAACCTCGTCTTAATTTCAATCAAAGATATTTTGCAAACAATATGTGTAGGGGAATTTATACGGCTTTTGAGCCAAATTCAAACATGTTAAATAAATTGTTTAGACTAATTCGCGTCAATTTTGAGTCATATGATTGAATTGTTAAATCTCAGGTTTTATGCAGCCATTTGTACAGGAATTAACTTATGGAATCAAGTGCAGAAAATTTTTCATCAAAAACAAAAAATTTCGTTTTCACAGACTGTGGAGACGGCGTCACGATTAACACTCAACGCCGTCACCATGTCACCTGTGACGGGGTCACACAAACCCTGACGGCGTCAAACGCCCAGGTCAAGAAAACTTAAAGTTTTTAATTATTTTTGAAAATAAATCTTGCATAAAATTTAATATATGTATTCTTCTGTGATAAACCTGCAAAAAAACCTAATGAGTTTAACAATTGTCTTGTCCTATCTATCGAGTCGAACCCTAAATTCACATTGTATATTGGTAAATCGCACATTTTATGCTTGGTATAGTTGTCTTTGTCTTTGATTATAGGTTATATTTGATGAGAAGAAGCTTGGAAGTTCTGAGGAAGTTTCATTGGATGATTCTTGGAGGACGATTTAACCAGTTATCGCATGTTTCTTCTCCATTATTGAGTAAACCAGGGGAGTACTAGTTTCTTTTCCTTGTTTTCTTTTCTCTTTATACGTTTCAACGGGTACTTCTCGAGAACATTGAGGACAATGTTCAACTTAAGTGTAGGGGGGAAATAAGCCTTAAAAACTATTCTTTCATTTGCCATTTGCTTTGTCCTTAAAATGATGGGTAATATATCGAAACATAGCATAAAAGATAATTTTTACCCAAATTTAAAAAAATTTATGACACATACCGACGAAAACCATGTATTATTAGCGTCTCATGGATAGGAATTTATATTACTAGCACAAAAACCCTCAAAATTCCACCCCCATAATGTGAGGGTCGCCCTTAGATATTATACCTTTAGCTTGTTCGAGTTAAGGAGTGAGCAATCATGTGTGTCTATTTCGTCGTTATGGATGTGTATGCGTGATTTTGTCGCCTTTTCTGAAACATTGGTATCGGTTACTTTAGGATTATGAGAGTGCATCGGCAACATATTAAATTCTAAAACTTGTTATTGTGATGCATCCCGAGACCGCATAGTGAGTATTAGGATTTTCTTGATAAGAGGCATTAGGATTAACCCATGTTTTAAACCTGTAATTGTTATGATGGTCATACCGATCATATAACTATCCCACACCCTTGCCATACACTCATCATTGGTGCATGATACCCCTAGTATAACCCTCCGAGCCTATCCTTTTTCACGGTTCTCGTAATTTTCTGGTGGATTCCGGATTATTAATGAAGAGCATTGTCACCCTTAAACCAATCGTTACACCTAAAAATCCTTAGCCTACCTTGTATGTACTCGCCTTTAGTACATTATTGTGTTTAACCTAAGTTAATTATTGAGTACACGGTTGCTAAATCCTTATCCTTGTAAATACAGTTTTGGGACGATTGGGATTCTTGGTAGTATTTATTTCGCGGAAGAATGGGGAAAAAGGTTAAATCAATACCCCTATACGTTTGTTAAATGATCTCCATGTTATTTTGATCCACCTCAAATCGGGTCATTAGATAGATTGTAAATATCGAGCATGTAAAAGCTCAAGTGTAGGGGTACGTATTATAAACCCCATGTGATGTACTATGTTATTCAAAAAAAAGAGAAAAGAAAAAGAAAGAGATTGATGTAGAGTTGTGTAGAGTTTGTATATCTTCATCCGAGTCTTGGCTTAGCAACCAAACCAGCGTGTATTCATGTAAATAATTAGCTAACCCTTCCACTCTAAATTCACCCAAAGCCACCCAAATGTATCCCATCCGTTTTTGTTTCCATTATATGTTATCTTATACCTAAACCCCACAACCCTTTAAAAGACCTCTTAGATAGTAATGAATAATGCTTGCACCTAGCGGTGGAGGTTTGATTCTTTACCAAGCCTATGGTAATTTATATGCTATGACAGGTAATGAGTGTTGATTTTTCGTTTCCCCTTATGTTATAATTTATTATACACTCATGTGAAAAAGAGAATCCCAAACACTTATGTGAGGTGCTAGTGTATACTTTCTGTGCTTTTAATTATGAGGTCTAGAAGGTTGTGTTGTAAAATACTTTTAAATTGTCTAGAAAGAAAAGACTATTTGCTTGAGGTCAAGCAAATCCCAAGTGTAGGGGTATTTGATGAGGTGTCATTTTATACACTTTTTCGGGGTCGTTTAACCCCCTAAATCGTGTGTTTATGCCTAAAATAGGTAATTAATCGTTCCTTTTTAGGTATTTTACATTTGGAAGGCATTTGGAGGAAATACATATAACTTAAGCTCATTTAGTAAAGAAACGGACAAGACTACGGACCTACACCAACATTTCTCAATATTATGTTCTCAGAGGCTGGAGACGGCGTCACAAGATACACGTGACGCCGTCATAATTCAACCCATGACGGCGTTAGAGATTTGGCAACGGCGTCAGAACATGGACGACCTAAAGGAACTCTAGAAGATTCGGTGTTACGAGATTAATAATACCATTCAATGCGCACGTGAAGTACCTGATATTGTTTTGATCATAACTCCTTCATACAAACTCGGATTTTGATGATTCAACAACTCACGCGTTCAGAACAAGAAAATCTACAAATGGCTAGAAATGTCACGGTGACGGCATCACATGTTATTGGTGACGCCGTCATGAAGGTCGGTTAGGGTTTTGCCTATAAATACAATCTCATAACTTCGTTTTTATCATGCCCCAAACTCTAAGGCTGACTAAAGGGTAGGTGTTTTTCCCGCAACTTAGAAGACTTAATTCATTCCATAAACATCTTGTAACGGTTTGATTATCACTTATATCTTAAATCATGTTTTCAATTCCTTTTGTTGATTATGATTTCTATTGTTTGAGTATGCTTGGCTAATTCATCTAGTATTTATTTGGGTATGCATTAACCTTGTCATGGATTGATTATATCTTCTTATTTGTGACAGATTCAATGAGTATAATTGATTATAGTTTATAATTCTTGTTTCCTATTGCTTCCTATTGATGGATGTGCGTGTTAAGCTCTAGAAACCCAGCTTTTGTCTGTATCGCTGTTGATATGTCTAGGGAAACATGATTGTGTAGAAAGGATACCATCGGGTAACAATCTTCATACTACCTTGCCCCCTAATATGGTTGATCTACTCTTAAGATATTTCACATGCATTTAGTATACCCTTAGGGGCCTTGTAATAGTCTTCATACTACCTTACTTATACGTTTCTCTAACGGAATACTAAGTAGACGGCGGGTTCGTGTAATCCATTCATGACCTAGGAAATACTTACACATTACATCTCAAGTATGACAAAGCAATAGGTAGAATTAGATAGCTAGCAAGGAGTATTGCATCCCAAGTGAATACGCTTCGTTGTATAATTGTTCTTGCCATTAGATTAGAATTAGTAGTTAATTAGATTAAAACAAACCAACCTTCAAACCTGAGATTTACTTGCTTTCATAAAATATAAAAATATAAAAAGAATCTCCGTTCAACCCTTAGACCTTAGTGAACATTCGATCCGGCCTTCACAGTGTTATTCCCTTAGAGAACGATGTCGGTTACCCAAGAATCACTTCACTTCATTATTATGAACAAGAAAATAAGCTAGGAGATGATAAGAATTGTAGAGAGAGAAACTAGAGACAGAAAGTAGAGAGAATTGGGAAGGTTACTTGCAAATGTGTAAGTTACAAATGACCAACCTCATCATTTTCCTTTAGGAGGTGTATATGTATCAAAACTAAAAGGCTTTCATGCCTTTAGTAATTCTACGGGCCTGGCTCAGGATTACTTAGGCTTTCGCCCGATACACGTGACTGGTTAGCTTACATTTAAGAGCCTGTTTACCCGTCTAGCCTATTACAATGTATATTAATTTTCCAACAACATCAAGATGAATCTCTCTACGATGCATGGACTCGTTTCAAAAACTTAATCCAAAGAGTCTCTCATCATGGCATCAATTTATGGTCCATTGCTTAATTCTTTTATGATCATGCGATAATATTTCTCAAACGGGACCCTTGTCTATGAGAGGTAGGAACCTTTAGGGGTTAAATGGTGAAGAAGCATGGGAAACCATTGAGGATTGTGCCCAATGCGATAAACAGTAGAGAAACCCAACTGGAACTATTTCTGACCAAACTATAGCAAAATTTATAGGCTAATTAGTTAGATTAGGTGTTAGAGTTATGATACCTAAGTGCATGTCATGGTTAGATGCATATGATGATCCTATAGGTGATATGGAGGATAAGGTGGATAATCCAAGCCCACAAAGTAACCCACAAGTTCTCCCATCATTTGAGATATACACACCGCCCATGACTTACTCGGAAGAAGTAGATGAGACTATAGGAATCCCGATGGAGGCTGAACCAAACGAAACTAGAGGATTTAGGCTTGAATACTTGTAATCATGACATTACTCTTAGTTCTAGGGAAATTCCTAGTGTTGATGAACCGAAACCTCAACTTTTAATTAATTCTTCAGCCTTAGATGTAAAGCTCGAGTAAAAGAAAGGACGGACCAACCTATAACCCATATAGTCCGGGGAGTTTTAGAAGAAGGTAGGTAAACCCTAGTCCATCATACACACCTTCACCCAGTGGGCATATTCATTGAAATGGTATGATCGTACTATCACAACACTTAACTTAAGTTGTAAGGGAGACCCACTTTCCACACGTCAAATAAGCGTAGAGTCAGCCTCGTGACTCGAACAAAAACAAGCGCTTTTTGGGAGGCAACCCAATCTTTTATTTCATGCATTTTAGGAGTGTATTAGGGTAACTATGTGTTTGTTTTGAAGTCTTTGATTATTGTTAACTATTTTTGTGGTTTTTGCAGTAAATAACTAATGGGAACTTGCGTGCAGGAATTTTCGAAGATAGAAATTTTTTTCTTTACAGACCCTAGAGACGGCTTCCGGATTAATCCTGACGGCGTCGCCATGCCTGCTACAAGAAAATTCGATTTTTAATTAATTTTTGAGAAATTAATCTTGTATAGTTTTTAGAATTTATAATTTTCCTAAAAACCTGCAAAAAACTACGATTACGTTAACACACTCATCCTATCTTTATTGCTTTCATAAAGTCTAAACGTAGTTAATGAGGTTGTATATCATTCACCCGTGGATTTTACGCTTGGTGTAGTTGTCTTTGTCTTGATTTAGGGTTATATTTGATGAAAAGAAACCTGGAAGTTCTTAGGAAGTTTCAAGAGGATGATTCTTGGAGGACGATTTTGCTAGTTATCGCATGTTTCTTCTCCATTATTGAGCAAGCCAGGGGAGTACTAGTTTCTTTTACTTATTTTCTTTTCTCTTTATTCGTTTTACGGGTACTTTTAAAGAACATTAAGGACAATGTTCACTTAAGTGTATGGGAAATAAGCCTTAGAAACTATTCCTTCAATTGCTATTTTCTTGTTCCTTAAAATGATGTGTAATATACCGAAACATAGTGTAAAAGGTTCATTTTAACCAAAAAAATCTAAAATTATTTTATGACACATAACGACGAGAATAAATCTAAGATTTTAAAGCCGTCTTATGGATAGGAATTTTATATGACTAGCACAAAAAACCTAAGAATGCCACCCAAAATGTGAGGTTCGCCTTTAGGTATATAGAATTCGGGTATCATTTTTGTACCTAATATAATTTTACTTTAGCTTTCTCAGTTAAGGTTGAATGCAGGTCATATGTGTCTATTCCGTCGTTACGGATGTGTACGTATGGTCTTTGTCGCCTTTTGTAGAGCATTGGTATCGGTATTAAATTATATGAGTGTACCGGTAGTGTATTAAATCCTAGAACTTGTTTTTGTGATGCATCCCAAGACCGCATAGTGAGATTTAGACATACTAAATGATAAGAGGCACTAGGATTAACCCATGTTTTCAACATGTAATTATTATGATGGTCAAATTGACTATATAACTATCCCATACTCGTGCTTCGCACTCATTTTTAGTGCAAGACTCCCCTAGTGAAACTCTCTGAGCCTATCCTTTTCACAGTTCTTGTAATTTTCTGGTTAAGTCGGACTATTAATGAAGAGCATTGTTAACCCTTGAACCAATTGTTACACCCAAATCGCCTTAGCCTACCTTGCATGTACTCGCTTTTAGTACATTATTGTTTTAACCCAACTTAATTATTTGAGTAGACGTTTGCTAAGTTCTTATCCTTGTAAATACTGTTTTGGGACGATTGTGATTCATGGTAGTATTCATCTTATGAACAATTGAGGAAGAAGTCACAAAAATACCCCCAAAAAGAGCTCAATAAGCTCCATGTTATGTTGATCCACCTTAATTCGGGTCATTAGTTAGATTGTAATTATGAGTTCTAAAACTCAAGTGTATGGGTGTATTTATAAACCCCAAGTTATGATGTATTATGTTTATCAAAAAATAAGAGAAGAAAAGAAAAAAGAAAAGAGATTGATGTAGAGTTGTGTAGAGTTTGTATATCTTTGTCCGAGTCAATAATTAGCTAACCTTTCACCCAAATATTACCCAAAGGTACCCCAAATATAGCCATCCAGTTCCGTTTCACTATGTTTTCTTTTTACTACCACTTCACAAAAACAAAAAAATTAACCCTTTAAACAATCCTCTCTTGTTTAGTTAATGACTAATACTTGCGCCTAGCGGTGGAGGTTGATTCCTTAACAAAGCCTATGTAATTTAGAATGCTTATGAAGTAACGGGTTGTTAATTTTCCATTTCTCATACTTCTTATAATCATTATACCACCTGTGTGAATGAGGTGAATCCCAACACTTATGTGAGGAGTAGAAGTATATACTTTATGTGCTTTTAATTACGATAAGTCTAGGAGGTTGTTTTAAAATGATTTTAAATAGGGGAGTTTTTGTAAGGTTAATGCTCCCAATATTGCTTGTGTCTAGGTATAAAACTATATGTAGAGGACAAGCAAATCCCAAGTGTAGGGGTATTTGATGATGTGTTATTTTATATCCTTTTTCTGGGTCATTTCACCCCTAAATCATGCAAATATGCCCAGATTATGTGCTTAATCATTTGTTTTGTGTTTTTAGCATTTGGATGGATTTTGGAGGAAATACACGTGACTTGGGCTCATTTGGAGAAGAAACAGACAAGACTACGACTCTACACCAACTATTTAAAGAAATTGCTAACAGTAGATGGAGACGGTGTCGCGAAACACAAGCGATGGTGCCAGGACCCTCACGACGGAGTCAGAACATAGCCGATTTAAAGAAACCCTAGAAGATTCGGCGTCACAAGAGAAAGATGACTATTCAACTTGCGCGCGAAGTACCAGATATTGTTTTGATCATAACTCCTTCATACGAACTCGGATTCTGACGATTCGATAGCCTACGCGATCGCACAGCGGAGAATATCTTAACTTGGGGATGAAAGATTGGCGCGACGAGTCATGATTTTCTACGGCGTCGGATGTTCGAATTAGGGTTTGCTATAAATACAGCCTCATCCTTGTTTTTATTAAGCACCACCTAGTCGGCTATAGTGTTTGGGTAGGTGTTTTTCCAGAAACTTAGAAGACCTAATTCAATCCATAACAATCTTGTAATGGTTTGATTATCACTTATATCTTAATTCATGTCTTCGATTATTTTTGTTGATTATGATTTCTCTTGTTTAAGTATGCTTGGCTAATTCATCTAGTATTGTTGGGATTAAAAGCTCCTTAATGCTGCTAGTATTACTGCTGCTCTTATTGATGTTAATGTTGCTCAGTCAAAGTTAGTACTACTGGAGAATATCAATCGAAAATTATTATAAGTGGTAGTCCTGTCGTGGAAGTTAGAACTGCCAGTACAAAGTTACTACTGCTAGAGAAATTACTACTGCTAGAGGAAGTTACTACTGCTAGTGAAAGTTAAGACTGCTCAGAGATAAAGACTGGAAAATATGCTAAGTAGTTACTACTGCTAGTACAAAAGTTACTACTGCTGGTGTAAAGTTACTACTGTTGAGGAGTTAATGCTGCTGGTGAAGAAGTTAGTACTGCTTATGTGATTTGTATGAGATATTTTGGTAAAGGATATGTATAATCTTATTTGTTTAAAAGTTTTGATATACGTAGGAAAGCATTGTAAAGCCATTTTAGGACTCCTGTGTATAAAATGAGGTCTATGGCATAGAGTTTATATAAAAGAATATAACGAGTTCATTCATATAATTTTTATTGCTTCAAGGTCTTTGTAACCCTTATAATGTGATGAGTAACATATTATTTGCTTAATAATATGGAGCTTTTGTTTGTTGAAATTATTATATTCCATATATTTACTGTTTCATTGATAGTTCTATTATTATAAAGATTAGATTTCGCATATCTTTAATACATTCAACAAAGTTTCTACTATAATTGGGTTAGATTTATCTAATTAATAATCCCTATACAAGCTTAAGGAATTTGATCTATTAAAGTGGGATCAACAAGTGGTATCAGACTTGTTGCTTTGAGAAAAACTTTTGCTAGAAGTTATGGATCAAGATTTGCATACATGCTGGGGGGGGGCTACATCCAAAGTTTCCATATCAAACAGTTGAGTTTGTGTTATGTGTGATTCTGATTTTGAGGTTGATGATTGAACAATACATATAGAATGATAGACTATGCACTATGGGGGAAGTCATACGAAAAAATTATTTTTTTTTTTAGTGCAACATGCTAAAAACGCAAATGGTAGAAGGTGGTATGACTGTGTTGCATTTACATCTGCAGAGATAAGCTCGAATAAGATTAGAGTAAAGGATAGAAGTACTTTTAAAGAATGGGCATTTCTCAATGACTTTCAGTTAAGTTTACATCTATTAAGGATGCTAAGCAGTTGCTGGAAGCTGAAGAAAAGAGATTTGGTGAGAATGCAGCTATTAAGAAGACTCAAAGAAATCTCTTAAAACAGCAATATGAAAACTTCATTGCTCTAAGCTCAGATATGCTTGATCAAACCTTTGATAGGCTTCAAAAGCTTATGAGTCAGTTGGAGCATTTGGATGAAAAGCTTTCACAAGAAGATGTTAACCAAAAGTTATTAAGAAGCTTGTTACCTGAGTGGAACACACATGCTGTTGTGTGGAGGAATAAAGCTGATTTAGATACAATGAGCATGGATGATCTCTTCCCATACAACTCACGGTGTATGATACCAGAAGTAAAGAATGTCTAGTTCTAGTTCAGCACAGAGAACATGGCTTTTGTGTCCTCTTCAAATAACAACACTAGCAACTCTAATGAAGCAATTAATGCTGCTCTTGGAGTTTCTACTGCTGGCACTTAAGTTAATACTGCTTACTCTACAAATATTGATAACTTAAGTGATGCTGTTATTTGTTCATTCTTTGCTAGTCAACCAAATAGTCCTCAACTTGCCACATGAGGGATTCGCACAAAATCCATCCTGATGACATAGAAGAGATAGATTTGAGATGGCAAATGGCCATGTTGACTATGAGGGCTAGAATGTTTTTGAAGAATACATGAATGAAGCTTACTGTTAATGACAATGAGACTAATTGTTTTAATAAGTCCAAAGTGGAGTGCCACAACTGCCACAAGAGGGGAAATTTTGCTAGGGAGTGCAGAGCTCCAAGAAATAAAGACAATAAGAACAAGGAAGCTCTTTTTTTTAATTTTTTAAAGAAGAGTGTGCCTGTGGAAAACATCTATTTCCGCAGCTTTTTTGTCTGGTGATGGTCTTGGTGGATATGACTAGAGTGATTAGGCAGAGGAAGGGCCTAATTATGCACTCTTGGCTTTCTCATCTTCAAATTATAAATCAGAGGTATCCAATGATTCTATTTGTTCAAAAACTTGTCTAGAAACTTTAAATCTCTTAAATCTCAAAATGATCAACTATTATAAGATTTAAAGAAATCTGAGTTAATGATTCTAGGTTATAAGACAAGTTTAAAGTCAGTGGAAGAAAGACTTGAATTTTATAAAACAAATGAGTCTATTTATTTAAAAGATATTAAGGGCTTAAAAGTTGAAATTCATATAGGAGAAATAACTATTAGAGAGCTTAGAAGAAGCTGAAATTGCTCAAAATAAACTTATATGGACATTCAACTTAATGTATATAAAATTTGAAATGCATCTAAAAGTTTAAACAAGCTCATAGACTGTCAGATAGTTGACAATTGCAAGAAAGGTTTAGGCTATAATGCAGTTCCACCTCCCTACACATGAAATTTCATGCCTCCAAAACTTGACTTGTCTTTTACTGGTTTAGATGAGTTTGTTAATGAGCCTGTAGTTGAGAACTATAAAGCTATGTCTAGTGAAGAAGAGCCTAAGGTAGTTAGGAAGAATGATGATGCCCCAATTATTAGGTGTCAGATAGTGAGGGAAGAAAATGTGTCTTAAACTACAAACTGAGAAATATATAGTTAGCCTAGCATTGCTAAGATAGAGTTTGTCAACTATTGCAACAAGAGAAAACGCTAGGAAAACTGTTTATTAAGTTGTGAAACATAGGCAAAAACTCACGGTCCTAGAAGCATCAAAGAAATTTGGAAAACATTGATGTCTCAAAGATAGGAAGCAATTTTGAGATGTTTAATAAGGTGTTATGTGTGTGGAACACGCTTTTGTTCAATTTACAGTTGATTACAAATTACATCAATAAACAGTTTCTAAAGATATAGTAAAAAAGGATGGGTAAAACATTATCACTTTGGTGAGAAATGATCCAAGGGTGACATACAATTAACATCTTATGCTACAAGAAAAGACTCATCCCTTATGCTAAAAAGTACATGGTTCCGAAAGCAGTATAATGAAGTCTGGTTTAGTATCATATTATTTACTGCTATGACAAATTATTTCTAAATCAGCAGTATCGTGCATCAGCACCTAGGAGTTAGATTATTATTGATGCACAGCAGATCAAGTCAGTTATGGCTGGGTCCCAAAAGAAATGATTTTTTATCTAATGTTTAGGGCAATCCACAATGGATTTAAGGTCAATTAGTGATTGATAGTGGATGCTCTAGGCACATGACAGGGAACTGTCCTTATCTTACAGGGACTATAAAGAGATAGATGGAGGATATGTGCTTTGAAGGTACCCAAAGGAGGGATATTCACAGAAAATGTACCATTAAAACTGGTAATCTATTATTTTGTAAATGTGGATTTGTAGAGAATTAAAGGTTTATCTCTTTTGAGTCTTCACATGTGTGATAAAAAAGATAGTGTTCTTTTTAATGGACACTGAATGTATTTGTTTATCTCGCAAAATTTAAGTTAATTGATGAAAGTCAAGTTTTACCTTAGAGTTCTAGAAAGACAATAAGTATAGTGTTGATTTAAAGGATACTTCCTAAAGGAGGTTTATCTTGCCTTTTTATAAAATTCCACATCTATGTATCTAAACTTTAGCATAGAAGGTAGGTCCACTTAAATTTTAAACCATGAAAAATTGGATAAGGGAAATCTTCGTAAGAGGTTTACCCTTCCAAACTTTTGAAAATGATCAAACCTGTGTTGCTGTCAAAAGGGAAAGCAGCACTGATCTCTTGTAAGTCTAAACAGAGAACTCAATCAGTCTTCCTTTAATTTGTTGCATATGGACTTATTTGCGGTGTGGCGGGTTCCCCGTACCCAATTTAAAAAAAAACATTATGAAGAATTGTATTGCTTAGTTTGTCACAGTGATTACAGTAGGTTTACATGGGTTCTTCTAGCTAACTAAGGATGAGACTAGTGGCATTCTTGAGTACTTTATATCTAGGATAAAAAAATCTAGTAGATACGAGGTTAAGGTGATTAGATGTGATATGGAACTAAGTTCAAAAAAACAGAGAAATGCAATCATTTGTGAAATAAAGGATATTTTAAAGATAATTCGTATAACTAGACTCCTCAACAAAATGAGTTTGCTGAGAGTGGTATTGGACACTAATTGAGGCTGCTAGAACTATACTAGCTGATTCTAAGTTGCCAACTACTTTTTAGGCAGAAGCAGTTAATACTGCATGTTATGTGCAAAATAGAGTGTTAGTAGTTAAGCCTCATAACAAGACCCCATATGAACTTTTTCATGGTAAAACACCAACTTTAAGTTTTATGAGACCATTTAGGTGTCTTGTTACCATTCTTAATACCATAGATCACTTAGGCAAATTTGATGGTAAGGCTGATGAAGGTTTCTTCGTTGGATACTCTTTGAAAAGTAAAGCCTTTAGAGTATTCAATAGTAGAACAAGGATAGTGGAAGAAAACTTGCATATTAGGTTTAGTGAGAATACACCTAATGTTGTAGGTAGCGGACCAGATTGGCTATTTGATATTGATGCACTAACAAGAATAATGAATTATGAGCCAATTGTTATAGGTACACAGTCTAATGGTTTTGCAGGTACAAAAGCAAGTGATAATGCAGGTCAAGCTAGAAAAGAGACAGAACCTGTCAAGGATTACATTTTGCTACCATTATGGGCTGCTGATCCACCATATTCCCAAGATCCAAAGAGTTCTCATGATGATGAATCTAAACCTTCAAGTGATAATGGAAAGAAGGTTGATGAAGATTCAAGAAAAGATAGTGAATGTAATAATCAAGAGAAGGAAGATAATGTTAACAATACTAACAATGTTAATGCTGCTAGCACAAATAAAGTTAATGTTGTTGGTGGAAAAACAAGCATTAAACTTCCTTTTGATCTAAATATGCTTGCTTTGGAACATTATAGCATATTTAACTCCTTAAGAAATGATGAAGATGATGGTGCAGAGGCTGACATGAACAATTTGGATATAACAATCTAAGTTAGTCCTAATCTAACTACAAGAATTCCTAAAGATCATGCTCTTGATCAAGTGATTGGAGATTTGCAATCAGCTACACAAACAAGAAGGATGTCAAAGAGTTTGGAGGAACATGGGGTTGTTAGTACTATTCAATAAAGAACAAACCATAAAGACCATCAAAACTGTTTGTTTGCATGCTTTTTATCATAGGAAGCACCCAAAAAGGTAATTCATGCATTGAAGGATCCAAGCTAGATAGAGGCTATGCAGTAAGAGCTTCTACATTTCAAGTTACAAGAAGTTTGGACTTTAGTAGATTTACCATATGGAAAAAGGGCTATAGGCACTAAATTGGTTTTCAAGAATAAAAAGGATGAAAGGGGAATTGTGATAAGAAATAAAGCAAGATTGGTTGCTCAAGGGTACACACAAGAAGAAGGGATTTACTATGATGAAGTCTTTGCCCCTGTTGCAAGAATTGAAGCAGTTCGACTATTTCTAGCTTATGCTTCATTTAAAGATTTTGTGGTGTATCAAATGGATGTGAAACGTACTTTTTCTCTATGGGAAGATTGAAACAGAAGTATATGTATGCCAACCACCAGGATTTAAAGATCCAGACTTTCCTGATAGAGTATACAAGGTTGAAAAATTACTATATGGACTACATCAAGCTCCTAGAGCATGGTATAAAACCTTGTCAACATATCTGTTGGAGAATGGGTTTCAAAGAGGGAAATTTGACAAAACCTTATTCATCAGAAGGCACAAAGGTGATATTTTTTTGATTCAAGTTTATGTGGATAATATCATCTTTGGTTCAACAAACAAGGAGCTATACAATGCATTTGAGAAATTGATGCATGAGAAATTTCAAATGAGTTCTATAGGAGAACTTACATTCTTTTTAGGATTACAAGTATAGCAGAAGAAGGATGGCATATTTATTAGTCAAGATAAATATGTAGAAGAAATTAAAGAAGGATGCATATTTAATAGTCAAGATAAATAATAAGTGGAATGAAAGTTTAATAAATTTTTGAGGTGGATGAGTCTGAACAGATGTCAAGGCCATGCAAGCACATCCACTGTGAAACTCAAAATCCACTCTCTCAAGGTGGAAAATGGTAGAAGGAAGTGGATGTTCATATGTATAAGGTTCAAACAGATTGGTTCATTAATGTATATTACATCTTCAAGACCTGACATCATGTGTTTCATGTGTGCTTATGCTAATACCAGTCAATCCAAAAGTGTTCACATTACATGCTGTTGAAAATGATTTTTAAGGTACTTAAAAGGTCAACCAAAATTGGAGCTTTGGTAATCAAAAGATTTCTCCATTTGATTTTGGTACATACACTTTATAGTGATTAATCTGGAACAAGACTTGATATGGAAGTCTACAAGAGAGGTTGTCGAATTCCTAGAGTATGTGTAAGAAATTGCGATATCATGGCAGTGTCAAGAAATAGAACAGTGGTTGCAAATTCCATAACAGAGAGCTGAAAATATGGCTGCTTCAAGTTGCTGGGACCATGTTTGGATTCTAATCAGCCTATCTTGAATTATGGTACAATTTTATCCTACCAAGATCTTTATATGCCAATACAAGTACTATTTGCATAATTGTTGATTTAAAAAATATTGTTCCTAAAGGAGGTCTAACTTATCTCTTTGCAAAAGCCACATCTGATGAATCTAAACTATGGCATAGAAGGCTTGGACACATAAATTTCAAAACTATAAATAAACTGGTTAAGGGAAATCTTGTAAGAGGTCTACCTTCAAAACTCTTTGAAAATGATCAAACTTGTTTTGCCTGTCAAAAGGGAAAGAAACATAGAGCTTCTTGTAAGTCCAAAATAGTAAGTTTAATCAGCCAACCTTTACATATGTTGCACATGGATTTGTTTGGTCCAACATTTGTAAAAAGCTTAATGAAAAAGATGTATTGCCTAGTTGTCACAGATGATTACAGTAGGTTTAGTTAGGTTTTCTTTCTAGCTACTAAGGATGAGACTAGTGGCATTCTTAAGTCCTTTATAACTGGAGTAGAAAATCTAATAGATCAAAGGGTTAAGGTAATTAGGTGTGACAATGGAACTGAGTTCAAGAATAAGGAGATGAATCAGTTTTGTGAGAGAAAAGGTATTAAGAGAAAATTTGTAAGAATAAAAACAAAAAGAGAGCTGTGTGAATTAAAAACAGACAAAGTGATTTGGTGAGTAAAAGAATTGAGAGAAGTGGTGAGTTGAAAAACAGAAAGAGAGTTGAATATATTAAAAATAGACAGAGTGTTTGGAATGGAATTAAAAGTTAATGCTGTTAGGCATAAACTTACTACTGCTGTTGAAAGTTAATTCTGTTAGGCATAAACTTACTACTGTTGTTGAAAGTTAATGTTGTTAGGCATAAACTTACTACTGCTGTTAAAAGTTAATGTTGTTAGGCATAAACTTACTACTGCTATTAAAAGTTAATGTTGCCAGGCATAAACTTACAACTGCTGGTGAACGTTAATGTTGTTAAGGGTATTTTCATAAATACTTCGATTAAGGGTTTCATTCACTCATTTAATCGATTTCATTCAATCATATACTCTCTAATCACAAACCCTAACTCAATTTTATCATCAATCATCTAAACCCAACACAATGACGACCCTAAAGTTTGCTGATACTCATAACATGGTCGCATTTTTGTCTAAACCTGCTAAAAGTGAAGGGTTTGAGCAGATTGTGGATTTTCTTAATGCACACATCATAAAGTATGCTTTAACTGTTAATCCTACAATCTATACTTCGTGTATTGAACAATTCTGGGCTACTGTCAAGGCGAAAACTGTCAATGGGGAAGTACAGTTACAAGCCCTAGTGGATGGAAAGGAGATCATCATTACCGAGTCGATTGTAAGAAGAGATCTTCAATTAGAAGATGCTGAAGGTGTTGATTGTCTACCCAATGCTACTATTTTTGAACATCTTACACTGATGGGGTATGAAAAAATTTCTCAGAAGCTTACTTTCTATAAGGCATTCTTTTCCTAACAATAGAAATTCCTCATTAATACGATTTTACAATGTCTAAGTGCAAAGACTACTGTATAGAATGAGTTTAGTAGCACTATGGTATCTGCAATCATCTGTTTGGCTACAAACCAGAAGTTTAACTTTTCAAAATACATTTTTGAAAGTATGGTGAAGAACTTGGAGAATGTGTCTGGTATATTCTTGATGTATCCAAGGTTTGTACAAGTGTTTGTGAATCAACAACTTGAAGGGATGCCTACTTACAAGAGAATTTACATTGTACCCTCTCACACTAAGAAGATATTTAGAAACATGAGAAGGGTTGGGAAAGGTTTTTCTGGAAGGGACACACCCTTATTTCAAACAATGGTGGTACAAGCTCAAGCTGAAATAAGTGAAGGTTCAACAAATCCCACTGATCCCTATCACACACCCACTTTTATTTAACCATCAACATCTCAGCCTCAAATGAAACAAAGATCAAGAAGGCCAAAGAGAAAGGACACTCAGGTACCTCAGTCTAGTGTTCCTAGTGATAATGTTGTAGATGAGGCTATCAATGAGGAGATGGATGACAGTTTGGTGAGGGCTACTACTACTGCTTCTAGCTTAGAAGCAGAGCAGGACAGTGGCAACATCATTAAGACCTGATCCAAGGCAACACCTAATGAAGTTGGTTCTTAAGGAACTACTTCAGGTGGTGGTCCCAGGCGCCAAGACACCATGAGGGACACAATTGCTCAAACTAGGTTTGAGAATGTGTCTAAAACATCCAATGATTCATTGCTCGCAGGAGTTAACACACCTCGAAGTGATAAGGATAGTATGAAACTTAAGGAATTAATGGAATTTTATACCAAATTGCAACAAAGAGTTCTTGACCTGGAGAATACAAAGACTGCTCAAGCTCAGGAGATTACAAGTTTGAAATTAAGAGTCAAGAAGTTAGAGAAGAAAGGAGGGTCAAGAACTCACAAGCTCAAAAGATTATACAAGGTTGGTAGATCTGCAAGAGTGATTTTCTCTGATGAAGCTAGTTTGGGTGATCAGGAGGATGCATCCAAACATAGGAGGAAAATTGATGACATTGATAAAGATGCAGAGATTACATTGGTTGATGAAACTCAGGGGGGGTATGGTGATGATTTAATGTTTGATACAAGTGTTCTTGATGATGAAGAAGTGTTTGCAGGACAGGATATGGCTGAAAAAGAGATTAATGTGGCTGAAAAGGAAGTTAGTACTGTTGATCCAGTTACTACTGCTGGTGAAGTAGTTACTACTGCCAGTGTTAAGATTAGTACTGCCAGTCCACCTAAAACTATTGCTGATGATTTAACTCTTACTCAGACTTTAATAGAGATCAAAAGTGCAAAACCCAAAGTCAAAGGGGTTGTGATAGGAGAGCAGAGTGAATCTACAACAAGAACAAGACCTCAACAACTACCATCAAAATATAAAGGTAAAGCAATCATGAAAGAGCCTGAGAAACCAACAAAGAGAAAAGATCAAATTAGGCATGATGAGGAAGTTTCTTAAAGACTTAAAGCTCAAATGCAAGCTGAATTAGAGGAAGAAGATAGGCTTGTAAGACAAAGAGAAGAAGAAGCTAACATTATTTCATGGGATAATGTGCAAGCAATGATAGATGCTGATTATCAAATGGCTCAACAAATGCAAGCAGAATCCTCATCAATGCAAGCAGAAAGAACAAGAAAAGTTGAGTTTGAAGAAAAGTCCAAGTTGTTTGGTACAACTCTTAGAAGCAAGGGTAGAAAGAAACACTTGCAGCCATGAGGTGCTCAAGGGAGAAAGAGGGAAACCAAACGACCAACTAATTAGCTCAAATGAGAGAAAAACAATTTGTCTACTTATTTGAAAAAAATGGTGGATGGGGATGCGATACAAGCACAAATTAATTAAAAAGAACAAAAAGCTTGTGATGATATTCAGAAGTTTTGTGACAAAAATCTCTATGAAGAGGGTAACACACCTTTGTAGATATGGATACAAAATTGGTTGAAGGGACAGTGAAAGGTAAGAGCTTAAAGGCTGTGATACAAGTGCTAGGAGGAAAGTTCTAAGAGAGAAGGCGAAAAAAGAGAAGAGTTAGAAAAACGAGGATGCATAGAAGGCAGAAGGTAGATGATGACAAAAAAAGAAACAGCAAGAGCATTTAAGGTCTCTTAATGAAAAAGTCATAATATGAAGATGATGAGGTTGCACTTGTTGCTATTTCTATTGGTGTTTATGTCAGTCTCAAGCTTTTGTTGACTGGAAAATACATTAAAAGAGGGGGAAAAGGAAAGGAAAGAATGAAAAGGGAAAATAAGAAATAGCTATGAACAGTTAGTCAGGGCTTGGATGGTAAGTTCAAAGATGTATTAGTGTTTTGTCATCATGCTTAAAAAGTTTTGCACAGAGAAAGAGACTTGGAAACTTTGTAAAGTTGGTATAAAAAGATAACTTTGGATCAACAAGACCTGTGGAGTGGATTGGCATTTAGTTTTTTATAGATATTTCGAAGACATGTTTTGAACCACATGTAGAGGGATAATGTATGGGGAAAAAAGATCAATCAGGACTACTAGAGTTTGGTTTGGTGATTATGATTATGTGGCAGTAACATTACATTGAGCGAAGCAAAATGTGCATCAATAATTTCGTTGGTAGATAAAAAGAGTAATATCCTCTTATAGAACCTATTATTCCACATATTTGTAAAATAGGAAGATGGCAAGCTGATCATTGGAATAATAATGTGGCTCTATCTGCTTCTTAATCTTCTCACAAAATAAGATCAAGAATCAATGAAGTGTTTTGGAAGCATCTCTGGTGTTTATGGAAGCTGTTAATGAAGTAACTTAATGATTTTGGAGATATATATCATGTATTTACGGGGAGTGGATTGTTGGGAAGGAGAGGTATTAAATTGCAAATTCTTGTTGATCTTTGTAGTACTGTGCTAAGGTTTTGTGTTTACTGGTTGCTAAGCATTACAGTCAGGGTTGTTTCATTTACTGTAATTGAAAAATATGCTAAGTTGTTAGTGCTGTAGTTATAATGTTAGTTCCTGGTAGTTAAAGTTACTACTGCTTTGTATATATTAGTTTGCAGTATAACAGTTAGTTACTGCTAGTGTAATAGTTTAGTACTGCTGGTGGAAGATTGAGAAAATATTCTATGTAGAGTTACTACTGCTTGTTACCAAGTTAATCGCTTGTTGGTGTGATAAGTTACTACTGTTGGTTACTAAGTTAATGGCTTGGCTTGTAAAAATAAAAAGTTTCAAATGCTCAAAGATTAAGGACTGCTGAAAGAGTTTCTATGTCAGACAGAGAATTGGATAAAGACTGAAGAATGGGTTGAATAAAAGATTGATTGGAGTTCAAGTTTACTTACGTGATAAGTATTTGTTTTTACAGAATAGTTCATAGAGAATATTTTTAAGGTCATAGGAATATATTGTTAAATAGTAATCTTGGGACTCCTTGGTGTATTATAATTGGTGGTATTAGTGAATAGAGTTTTGACATATAAGAAAATCTTTTGTTTTGCTATCATTATAGCTTCAAAGTTTTGTAACCCTAATACTAGTTAGAGTATTCGTATTAATATATTGAAGCTTTGTTTGTTAATCTGTGTGTTCATTAGAATTACTATTCTATTGCATATTCTTTTTATTGATCAAAGATTAGATTCCGCATTAAATATCTTGATATATTTTACAAAGTTTCTATCATAGTTGTGTAGGATTTATCTTGCATAACTAAACCTTACATAAGCTAAGGAATTCAAGATCTATTCAAGTGGGATCAACAACCTTACCCCCTTATATGGTTGATCCCTCTTAAGGTATTTCACACGCATTTAATATACTCTTAGGGGCCTTGTAATAGTCTTCATACTACCTTACTTGTACCTTGCCTTAACGGAATATTAAATAGACGGCGGGTTCGTGTAATCTGTTCATGACCTAGGAAATACTTATACAAATCATCACAAGTGTGACAAGGCAACATGATTAGGAGAAGCAATCTAATAAGTAATGCATGATTAAGTAAATACACTTAATTATCATAAAGTTATCACCAGTAGTATAGATTATAATTAGTTTAGATAATAGTTAAACAAACCAACCTCTCAAAACATAGATTTAACTTCTTTCTTATAAACATAAAAACACAAAAATAATCTTCTCTCAACCTCTAGAATTCTGTTGGACCGTGATCAAGCCTTCCCAACCTATTCTTCTAGAGAACGATAACAACCCCCGAGTCTTGCCTATACTACTACTAAAACGGTTAGGTACTCTGCCCAGGGAGTTGTAAAACTTCGTGTAGAAGTCCTACAATGACCGCACATCATCACCTTTATGGGGGCCGTCTGTCTGTTTCGTCAGAATTTGGCAAACTTTGAAAATTCATATAAAATCAACTGTAAGTCCGTAGAAGTCGTGCTACCCGCCATTTTAAAAGTAATTGAGCCTACTTTCTTTTAAAGATACTTCTAAGACTTTATTTTAAATTTAAATAAGTCAAAATTGCAAAATACTACATAGTGGTCAAAACATTGTGTTTCGTTTTAACATAAAACTTGTATTTTACCTTTTCCTTCGAGTCAGGCATTTCTAGTCGATGTATCTTTGAAAAACGATGTAATTATATTTTTAAAATATTGATCTTGATTATTTTTTTAAATGGGGAGGAAACCATTTTATTCTCAAATAAAATCAAGCTAAGTATACGTCGTTGCATCTAATACACAAAACGATGATGAATATCTTTATGTGTTATGCTAAATGATTATATGTGTTTTCTTAGGTATTAATTTTGTTAATAGATATTATTAAGTGATCATTACTATTTGTAATTGATCTACTCATATATCTAAACACATGCGTTATTATGCTATGTACACTATTTGTTTGTTATTAGTTTTTCGGATTATGCCTGATAGGAATTACGCTATATATCTTACGTCAAGTTGCGAAATTGTTTATGTATTGCATATAGGCATAGATCGCTATATTTACAAATGTTACATAGAAATCTTGTAAATAATATTAAGTTTAGTAACCTACTTAGGAATGAGAGTTCAGTAGTTTGTCAAGCATGTTGGAAAATAGTGTCATAAGATCACATG
Source organism: Tanacetum coccineum (assembly GCA_026074375.1). NCBI lineage: Eukaryota > Viridiplantae > Streptophyta > Magnoliopsida > Asterales > Asteraceae > Tanacetum > Tanacetum coccineum. The sequence goes on along the minus strand of BQNB010059782.1, from coordinate 14,282 downwards.
TTAAAACCCGTCACCAAAATATTTCTATCACGTTAACTCTCTTCCAATAAGCTGTCTAAATCTTTCATCGGCTTGGCTTGTTTGACCTTGGGTTGGTTAAACAAAAGAAAAGATTGTATTAATACATTAGTATTTAAGTAAAATAAAATGCATTTTTAAAAACTTGCTTTGTGATTTATGTATTGCTTGAAAAATAACAAGACACACACGTACACACGATAAATAATTCTTTTATAAACATATAATATTTTATTAAAGATGTGTGTTGTATAAAAATGGTTAAAAAATCATTTATATACTCATAAAATATCAAAAACTATGCATACTATACGTATCAACAAATAGTTTTTCACACAAGCAAAATATATGACAATCTTGAAGTAAGAAATTAACTTGTCATTGTTTATCAACCTCACTCGTCTTACAAAACTAGGTTAGGATAAATGATAACACACTATACAAAATCTTTATTATTTTATTCTTAAAAGAGTGTTCGTTGTGAGGTCATGAAAGAATTTCAAATATATATCGATTTCATTATCAAATTATGAATTGATATTAGTATCGAAATCTAATTGACTATAAGGTTTTTAGATGGACAAGATAATCGTACAATTCTTATTTGTTTAATTTGAGGATTATACTCAAAAATAATAAAAAGAGATATTATCTTAAACCTACATATCTCCATCACAAATGCACTATGATTGATATTAAAAAATAACGACATCCGTTTCCTAAGGACGACAAGAATACTGCATCTGGGATCATAACTCACACATTGTGTAAATAGATGTTGAGTCTAACATTGTCTAATAGTGTGTTCCAAATATATGAGGCAAATATATTCATAAAAATAACACAATGAAGTAGAAATTTAAACAACTTGAAAATGTTTATCCCAAAATATTTAAGTAATTTACCATTGCAAATGCACTTGGTAAAGGTCGTCATCGACTCCAGAGAATAGCAAACATAGAGCAAATGTACAACATATGTAACTTTGCTCCAAACAATTCAACAGCACAACTCAAAACTTAAAACTCCTCTTCTAATTAAACACTTTCTTTATACTTTATCAAATAAGCGATAATATTTCTTCTTTTAACCAAATGATGAACCTATTAGTACATCTATGAATAGGACTCAGGAATAATTGCGAACATATTCCATCAAATCATTATTGTACTTCTTTAATAAGTGATCGTAAGAGGATTTCGGACATGAATGATCATTATATTTTACAAAATTAGAATATGAACATGAAATCGAGACTAGGATTTATCTAGATCATGGAAATATCAATCAAATGACCATAGATATTTCTTTGAGTCTACATGTTTAACCATCCTCGGTTATTACATAAAATCACGAAGTCGATTGCAAGACAACAAGATTAGTCATCAAATTGCAACTCACACTTGCAATGAAGATGTTTCATTGAGTCTAAAGTGTTTAAATGCTTGTGTTATTATCTATGGTCAAATTATACATTCTAAACTTAACACACTCTAAGTAGGATTGACAACTTATAAATTGTCATCGGGAAACTCATAAGTACTCCAACTTGATAAGCAAGACTTAGATGTCATTTCTGAAAACTCAAATTGAGAACCCTTATAACTTATATAAGCTTCTCCTAATAACCAAATGTCAACACCATCTCCCAAATAATGAGAAAATGATCCTTATCCAAATTTGGAACCTCTATGAATCGATGCATCCTATGTCCTAGATCCATCTTCGGTTTAGAAAGATCCGCCCTATGGCATCCAATTAATTATCTTCCTTTTGTCAATCTCTTTATTAAAAAGTACAACATACATGTAACTAAACTTTAGTTCATCATCATTATTTCTACAAAAAAATATTCACAAGATCTATTGAGGTAAATAACCTTAATTGGATTTCTTTCATAAAAGACATGCAAAAGTGCATTCTATGAACACTCTCATTATAAAGCATTACACATTGTCACTCTTAAGCATACTCCTAGGTCCTAGATGACTCATTCTCTCTTATACCTACAACAACTTTCTTGATCTCTCATTCAACCCTAGAATTCCACACATATTGATTAGGATTATGCGAACCAGAATTAAGGCATGTTAGTTGAGTCATATTAGGCCCTGTATGAAAAAACAATACAAATTTTATCTTTGCTACACTTCATTAGGCAAATATAGGAATTCTATTTTGTCTAACATAGGAATGACTACTAGAGAATCTATTTCACTAGAAATTCAATTTGACCTAACGGTTGAATTGCTTCCAAGAGTAAAGTTGGGTTCGTGGTATAACCCGTAAAAATGGTCATGTTTAGCCTGAATTGAGCACCACTAGTGATAGTCTCATTCTCATTCTCTAATTTGATTAAATGTCTCTTTCTAAATATACCTAATGATAGTCTACATTGATGAACTTTGTATCTCATTAGAAGTGCACACTAAGCAAGTAGATATTAGGTTTCTACTTAGTCAATCTAGACTACCTAGCATCTTACATGTGTGCTTTTAAGTTTCAAGATGATAACTTGCTCATGCCTTCATGCTTATCTTGATGGTCAACGTTTATTTTCTTAGCTATTGAATGCATGTCTATTGTAAAGGCGTTTGTCTTTTCCTAGGAATTTAGATAAAATATCTCTTAGTTTATCTAAATAACACATGCTCCTAAATGCTAAATGCTAACATGTTTTACATGCATGACGATTCATTTTAAAATATTATGTTATGTTGCATGTCTTACATGACTTACGTGTCTAATTGTGACCTACACTATGTCATTTTGATGATTACAATTATAAACTGTTAGATGTTATATAGTCTTACACATTATGCGTTCGATTATTGTGTTAACAGCATGATTAGATAAACTTGCATGTTTACATCTATATGTCTTATGCATCTAGGTATATATTTTCTCACACTTGAATATTTTTCCTCACGTCCGTGTCACAAATCCAAAAAGTCAAAAGAGTCGTAGAATGGTCTTAAATATCCTAAGTATTCACTCACACATTCCCTTAATCATCATCTCGCTTTCTTCCAAATAATCCACTCTTTTGTCAAGGAAAAGTTAGATTCAAATCTAACACTCTTCCAAGTAGGTTTGACAACTTAAATATTTCATCCGAAATATTCAAGTATCTTTAACTTGCGATCACAAATGTTAAAGGTCATATCCGAAAATCCATATTCAAGCCTTCTAACAACATAAGTTAAAACATTATCCTTTTCTCTTCGACGAAAACATTCTTTCTCTTCGACGAAAAAATTCTTTCTCTTCGACAAAAAATTCTTTCTCTTCGACGAAAACATTCTTTCTCTTCAACGAAAATATTCTTTCTCTTTGACGAAAACACTTTTTCTCTTCGACGAAAACATTCTTTCTCTTCGACGAAAACATTCTTTCTCTTTGAAGAAAAAATTCCTTCTCTTTGACGAAAACATTCTTTCGCTTTGACAAAAACATTATTTCTCTTCGACAAAAACATTCCTTCTCTTCGACGAAAACACTTTTTTCTCTTCAACGAAAACATTCTTTGTCTTTTGGGAAATTGCGATCATACCTCTTTCTTCTCACTCAATCATACCTCTACAACCATATAGATGGCTAATTCCTTTTATCCACCTTTTTTGCTACCACCTTTAATACTACCTCATACCTCATTGTGTGATTGTTCTATGAATATTCGTAATGCTCGAGAAGAACTACATAAATTCGTGGATGTAGTTCACCGTACGATAACCACCATCCGTCTTGACATCGTCAAGCTCGTCGCTTCCATCTTTGTTTGTTTTCTTCTTTATTTATTTTTTCACTCGCGGACGAAACACATCGAGATACGTCACCATTTCCTTCGGGACAATGTCCAAAGAGGAAACATCTCCATCAAAAACGTTTCGTCTCAAGATAACATCGCCGACTTCTTTCTTTACCCCTCAAGCGCGAATTGTTTAATTATCTTCGTCTAAGTCTAGAAATGATGGAACACATTCCGTAAATCTTTCTCTTGTTTTATACTAGTCTCGATTCTAGTCTATCTTCTATTCCGCACGTCGTGACAACTTAACTACTTCATCCGAAGTACTTTAAGTATTTTTAATTAGCGAAATGCAAATTAAAATGTCACTCCTTTCACAAAATTTGTCAAGCCCTAAATTTCTCTCTTGTTGGCGGTCTAGCGGCCCCCAGACTTATTTTGGTGGCCCCCAGATATGTCTGGGACCGCCGGCAGCAGGCTTGTGACATATGTCATTTTTTTAAATCAAAAAAACGAACACACACCTACGAGCCCTCTACCTCATGCATCTAACCAGTTCACGTGGTTTATCGGTTCCACAAATTAGACCCTTAGAGTGATTCAGTCGATACAGAGGTGCGCTTGAAGTGGGGTGTGTTGTCTCTCTACAGATCAATGGGTCATCCTCATATCCCAACACTCATAACCATCGTTGCTTATATTGTCAATAGTCAAGTGAATTTCATCATGAAATGCATCTCATCGTTGCAAATGTCACTCCTTCGTAAATGTCACTCCTTCGTAAAACTTTCCGCTTTCTAGAAAGTAAAGAACATAAAGAAGATATTCAATCTTCAAGTGTTATTGTGTCACCACATTGTTGAGTCTCTCATTATTCTTCCACCATGAAAGAACTACCTCCTTATTTCAAATACCCACCTTTGTTCCTCAACATTTTCAACCAACAAAACACCAAACAAACCTTTGAATTCCTAATCGTCCATCTTTGTCTCGATAGGATCACATGCACATCATTGTTGGTGCAAATGATATGTTAATCCTTTCTGATAACCTCCTATCAATACCTTCCTTCTTTAGTCTTACTCGTCCTTCGTCACTTTTTGGCTCTTTGGAATCATTTTCATTCACATCCAAGAGCATATCGTCTCCATCCTCATCTTACTTTTTCCTTTTTATCCTCTTAAAGTATATATCTAGGCATATCTCACCAAGATATTAAGTGTCATTCGTCTACCTTTAAAAAGTCACTCTCATAATGTTTGTGTGTCAATCAATAAACGAATCTCATTCTCGTTTATTAAAATTCAGTCAAACCTTAGTCCTTAAATATATGTCTCGAGTCTTTTTATTTTATAAGTTAGGTTGTTGATATTAAAATAATGATTGCATGTGTCTAGTTTCTAACTCTCCTTCAAAGTGTCATACTTTAGAATACTAACACCTAAAAGTGCATGTCTAGTTCCCCCACTAACATTTGCTTTAATATATATTATTATATTATTATATCTATATATTATACTATTATATATATATATATATATATATATATATATATATATATATATATGCACTTTTCTACTAACTTTGTTTTGTAGCACGCATTTATATCTTGATTCCTTGGTGCCCCAAACAAGGGGGAGCATACACCGAAGGGGAGCAGTTACAAGCGTCTTGCTCATTTAAATTGCATTCATCGAACGTCTTGAGTTTCGATGGTAATTTATTTGATCCATGGATCTGCTAAAGTCACTATGCAATGAATGCAATTATCATGGGGGTGCAATGAGAAAGGGGGAGCTCGAAGATGTGTGAGTAAATAGCATGGATTTGGTTAAACTGTGATGATAGAAGACTTCACTAGGATGATGCAAGCTCACCTTTATAGGAAGATAAGATATGGGATCATCAAATACAATGAAGGGGTCATCCATGCTCTACATACTTCACCTCCTCCACTTCAAAATCATCTTCAACCTTGAGGTCTTCTTCCTTTTCTTCTCAACATAGATACTTAGAACATCTACCTTCTTCTCATTCCTTCAAACTATATACTCGGAGAACCTACCTTCTTCTAATTCCTCCAACCTATATAGCCAGAACACTTACCTTCTTCTCATACCTCCAACTTATATGCTCCTTCTTATGTCTAAGAAACGCCTTTTTGTTTCGACAAAAGGGGGAGAAGGAGTGTAAACGAGTAAATTTTAAACTTTACTACGTGTTATAGTTTACATATTTTGTCATCATCAAAAAAGAGGAAGATTGTTAGTGCAAATATTATGATATTTAATCTATACGGTCTCTTTATGTTTTGATAATGACAAACATGTAACTTGTAATACGTAACGTAAAGTGCACAAGTTACTCGTAATTACAAATCATCAATGCATACATGCATCAACATCTCTCGACGTCTCAAGTCGGCATCAACATGGATATTTGTTCACACCTGAAGTAAATCACGTAAGGTATGTATAAACAAATAAACTTGTAGGATGATCAAAGAAATAAGTTTTTGTCTTAAACATTACATTTTTACAAATAATATAAAATCTTTTTATTAAAATAAAATTATACAAAATATTTTTATTAATAAAGAAATGTTTTATTATTTAAAATATATTTAAAATCTGGTTTCCCTCCCCCACAAAGGACAAAAATGTACCAGATAAATATTTTATCACAAAAAGACAAAAACATGAGCGTCTGTCAGGGCGGCCCCCTTAAATATATGGCGGCCCCCTTAAATACCCGACGCCCCCTAATATATCTAGGACCGCCGTTTCCTGACAGATAGATTTTCAGCTCCTATAAATAGTGGCTCATTCCCAACTATTTCTTGAACCTTTTTGCACAGATTTCTTTCAGTTCTTTCTCTCTCTAAATTATTTGATCATTTAACTTGTTTAATCTTGTTTAAATTTGATTCAATCTTCTATCCTTTCCTTCTTCTATCAAGTGTAAGAGAAGAACTTTCGTCATCGTCAAGATACAAAGTTATGTAGTCTAGTTAGTCCATTTGTAACATTTGTTACATATAGATCGAGTTCATGTCTTCTGATCTTTAGTAGTATGTAGATCCGAATGGAGTATATATTCGAAAGGGTTGATTGTGTGTTGGTTAGTATTTTAGGCCTCAAAATACATTTGTGAAATGGTAGATTGGTTCTAGCTAAGATTAGGACTCGACATTTAGCTTAGTGTCGAAAAATAATGTAAGCGACGCGGTTTATGTGTTTAGGCCATAAAACACAAGGTTTGTTATGTTGGGCCATAAAACATAACGGGTTTGGTTGTACCCGAAGAAGAACTCGACATCTAGCTTAGTTTCGGAAAATAATGTAAGCAACGGTATAAGGTTTTCTCCGCCGAAAGAGAGCTTGTTGATTAGTGAAGTAACTCTTGAGTTGGATACTCGGGGAGTGGAGTAGGGCAAAGAGGAACTTCATGACCGAACCACTATAAATCACCGTGTCCGGTTTGCATTTTCTTTTATCTTTCGCTTTACTTATTTCTTTACATTTATCGCTTTACTTTTATACTTGCATTATGATCATGATTGCGTGGATTGTTGTGTATATCATGTTACTTATGGTTGTGTGGTTCTTTGTAGTAAATATTGTGAGTGTGGTTGTATTGTTAGATTATGTATTAGTAATTGTAGATCTATAACCAACACTTCTCATATTGTGTCAAACTTGATTGGTGATTTGATACAAAAGATTTAAAGTTTTTAATGAAAACGTATTCACCCCCCTCTACGGTTTCCACACAACTATAGATAGACTTCTTGGACGATTTCTTCTTAGACATGATTCAAATGGAAAAGAAGTAAAGAAAACAAAGAGAATACAAACCTCTTGCGGCCATAAGATAAACTTGGCAGGTGGCGGTTGACGAAGCCAAATAAGACACATGAAGAGAAAAACTTTGTGAAAAATAAAAATGATCGGGTATCTCACCGTTTATAGATTCACAAACAAGAAAGGAAAAAAAGTGCTTTGAAGACAAATTGGGCCTCAATTCTCATAAATTTCAAACGCATGTGATACACGCAGGAAGAACGAAGAGTTAGTAATCATCGAAAGCATGAAACCTTAATTGCATCCCTATAAATACAAGACTATTTCCCTTAAAATGATTCGAGCCACAACCTATTCTCTGACCTGGAGAATAGGCCAAACCCTTCTTCTCTCTTTGAGAACAGAGATACACTCTATAGGGGGGGGGGGGGGGGAAAATAAAATTTTTTTGAGGGGGGACCGCCCAACCCCTTTTTCGCATCTTGCGAACATGAGCATACGCTTTATAAGTCATTCGTGAGTGTTAACAAATCTGACTTACAATACATAGCATTGGTTCGTACCGACTGTGGGACAACCAAAACGATCGACTTCTATTCCCCCCCCCCCCCCCCAATATGTACCATACGTAAACAGATTTAAAAATGAAAATTTTAAGAAATGGAGAAAAAGAAGTTAAACCTTGTGCAAAATACATCATGTACAAGCAAAAAGACGAAAACGTCATTCGAACCTCGTTAGTAGATAATGGAAAATATTTTCATCGTTCGTTCCTTTGGATATATAATGTCTCACGTTTATAGACGGGGGATGTATTTGTCTTAACTTTTCTGAAAGGGATGTATTGTGTTCAAATGGGCAAACCACAAATGTATTTTGGACTTTACTCTGAAACTAATTACACTATTATGTCGAGCAAAAAATCATCTTCCATTAAATAGGCACTCTTATATATTTGTGACGATTTTTTTTTAGTTTTATTTTGTGAGTGTTGAATTTTACGTCCTAAAGAATCACTTGTGATTTGTAATATAAAAAATCACATGTGATTTGAAATTAAAAACACGCATCACAAATAAGATGTGATTTCGTACTGTCTAATATTTAATACCCATAAGGAAAACAAAAAAAGAAAGTTTGTAGAATGTATATTGAAGCTTCTGTTTACTCCAAGATAAAAAAAAATTTATCGTCGTAATAATATAGTCTTGTTAGCTCAACAGTTTAGGGTTTGTAATGTTAAAAGAGAGACATAGAGATTTTGTTTTTTAAATATACAAACTAAAGCTAAAGCTTGTTTTTTAGTTTTGTAAAGTAAAAAATGTAAAGTAAACATTTTTCTCCCTCACAATTAAATTGAAGGGAAGCAAGGAACATCACTAAAGGTCACGTTTTTGGTTTGGACCTCTATTGAGGCAATTTCAAGGGGTTTGAATTTATAATACCATAAAATGTTATGTTTGGTTGAAATTATACCAGCAATTAAATGGTCATAAAATATCAGATATGGGGCATTATAAATTCTTTCGATATGGAGTGCATTTATATAATAGTATAATACCATAGGATGTTATGTTTGGTTGAAATTATACAAGCAATTAAATGTTCATAAAATATCAGATACGGGGCATTATAAATTCTTTTGATATGGAGTGCATTTATATAAGTCGGTGGTCCCATGTTTGAAAAAAAAGACAAGTTGACGAAGCTACCATTTTCTTTTTATTTGATAGACTAATGTGTTGAATGATTAAAAAGGCAATTCAGTCTTTTATAATTAAAAGCATAATATACTTCTATACTAATATATAAAGGATATTGGCTCATTTCTTGAATGTGGAATGTGAAAATTTTAATTCTATATTTGGAAACTAATCAATATTTAATCGATGTTTTTTGAAAACCGGGTCTCTATTTCACCGGGTCAAACCGGGTTTCAGAAATATAAAAACCGGTTTAATTTGACCCGTCTTACCGGGTCAACCGGTTTTCCACCGGGTCAAACCGGGTTTCTAAAATATAAAAACCGGTTTAATTTGACCCGTTTTTCGACCGGAAACGGTTCAACCAGTTAAACCGGTCGCGTCGAGCCAGGAAAACATTATGTTTAATCCAAAATCCTCAAACTTTTATTATTTTTCGTTTATAACCCATAAACTTTTTTTATCACCGCAACTATTTGCCGCTAGAAAATCCCGCTACTATGCACGAGTACTCGTCTAGTCGTAGATAATTGCTAACCAAACAAGTACTAGATTCTAGAATTATTAATACTACGAATTTAGAATTTCAAACCCCACAAATTATATAACTATAATTAAACATCATAAATTTGTAGCAAGTTTTTGGAATAAAATATTTCCCATTGCACGACTATCGAGGTAAAAAAATTATCTTTTTATATATTTTCAAAACGCACCCTGAACTTTAACCTATTTACGACTTTTTTATATAACAAACTTTATTTATGGAGCGCATATCTATCGATTCATTCGAAAAAAAATGTCACTGAAAAGATCGTCAAATTGCTAACAAACGAGCCTAATATTGCAATGCTTATGACATGCGTACAATTTTATAAAAATTGTTGAAGTTTAATGTATATATTTAAAAAAACGATTTTCAAAATGCACCTTGAACATTAACCTATTTACGACTTTTTTTATATAACAAACTTTATTCATTAAATATGAAGCGCATATCTATTGATTTATTCAGAAAAAAATGTCATTGAAAAGATCGTCGAATTGCGAACGGAACACGCCCAATATTACAATGCTTCTGACATGCGTACGATTTTATAAAAAAATGTTGAAGTTTAATATATATATATATATATATATATATATATATATATATATAATATAAACCTAACAATTTACAAAACGCACCCTGAAGTATGTTAGATGTTACAAACCCGACCTTGAACTTTAACCTATCAACGACTTTTTTTATATAACAAACTTTATTTATCAAATCTGGAGCGCATTTCTATCGATTTATTCGAGAGAAAAAAATGTCACTGAAAAGGTCGTCGAACTGCAAACAAAACGACCATAATATTGCAACGCTTCTGACATGCGTACGATTTTATAAAAAAATGCTGAAGTTTAATATATATTTAAAAATATTTACAGAAATAGTCTTTGAGGCTATCGGTTCGTTGCACGGTGAGTCTCAACGACTGGCTAAATAATACTTGGTGTTATCGATCCGTTGCAAAAATAATCTCGCGCGCTCCGCGGCAGCACGTGAGTGACGAACCTCGTTAAAATTAATGAACAAAACGCCCCTTAACTCTAACTCGAGAACAATGTAAGGGTGCGTTTGGTTCGCAGAATGTTTTTGTTGGAATTGGAATGTGTTTGAGGAATTGGAATGTTAAGGAATTGGAATGTTAAAGAATTGGAATGTTAATGAATTGGAATCTGAATGAATTGGAATTTGTGAAAACTATCGCGTGTTTGGTTGGAAAAAAATGAAATGAAAAAACAAATTATATAATTATATTAATAATAATAAATATAATTTTTAAAAAATAAATAAATAAATATAATTTAAAAAAATATATAAATAAAAATTAATAATAATAATAATAAAATAATACAAAATAATTATAATAATAATAATAATAATGATAATAATAATAAAAAAAAATATTTTTGATGATAAAAATATCAAATTCCATGGAATTATAAACTTTCCTTCCGTTTTAGGATGAAATGTTAATTCCACACATAAAGGAATTTGAGGTATTTCATTACATTAATTCCGCCAACCAAACACACTATGGAATTTGAATCAGATTTTGAAACCAAACACGTTATGGAATCAATTCCATCAAAATCCTAAAGATTCAGCGAACCAAACGGGGCCTAAGGTATTAAGTTGTGTTTGAATTTAGCTTGATTTTTTTTAAACAACTATCTATCTCACAATATAATTTCAACCAATTTATTCTTTTGTTTGAATTTAACTCGGGTATTCTCCTTAATTAACTGATGATT
>BQNB010059781.1:0-37184 GCA_026074375.1 Tanacetum coccineum | reverse complement strand
GGTCGGACCGGACCGGAACGACCGGACCGAGGACCGAATTGGTCTAAAATACAGGACCGAAATACATTCGGTCCGGTTCGGTCCGGTCCGGTATGCTCACCCAACAATATAAGCAACAATCAACACACATATAGATCTAATGCAAATATAAATGTAAGGCGATAAGGTAAATAAAAATGTAAAGCAAAAAGTAAAAGAAAGTGCAAACCGGGCGCGATGATTTATAGTGGTTCGGTCATGAAGCACCTCTTTGCCCTACTCCACTCCCCGAGTACCCAACTAGAGAGTTACTTCACTAGTCAATAAGCTCCCTTTAGGCAGAGAAAACCGTACACGACAAAGCTTACACCGATTTCCGACACTAAGCCAAATGTCGAGTTCTAGAACTAATCTATCACAACTCTTATATGTTAACCGCACTACCTTACAATGATTCACAACTTAGCTTCACTTCACAACGTTTCTTCACTCCACAACTTCACTTCAACTTCATGACTTCTCTACCCTTCACAACTTTTCTATACTTCACAACTTCACTTCACTTTAACTAGACACTACCCTGATCACACCAATCTAACACTACTTACTAAGATCACCACGATCTAACAACTATACACACTATGATCACCATGATGTAACTATTACACAAGTTTGAAACACATAGACTCGATCTATACACTGTGAATGTAAGATATGTCACGAATGCACTAACTAAACTACATAACTTCGTATCTTAATGATAACGAGAGTTCTTCTCTTGCACTTAGGGGAATAAGCTTGAATCACTTGGAAACAAATGCTTAAGATTAAATGATCAAAGGATTGTAGGTGATGTATAAACTGATTTTAGACAGAAAAGAATGAGTGCAAAAGGTGAGAAAATTAGTAGGAAATAGTCCAGTATTTATAGGTAAACTGGGTTGACATTTTGTCTGGATGGTCCCCTTAATTAGGGTGCCAGTCCCCTTAATAATTAAAGGGACCGCCCTTATAATTAAGGGGCCCGCCCAGCCTGGATGCTCCTTTTTTGTCTTTTTCTAAGAGAGGTGTTTTCTGGAACATTTCTAGCCGTTTTTAGGTAGAAAATTTGAATTCAAAATATTTATTTGAATAAAATATTTCTTTTAAATCTAAAAATGTTTTGTAAAAGTTATAAAAATGTTTGTGACATTTTTATAAAAACATGTGAGGTTAAATAAAAATTCCTTTGATCATAAAATAAATTAAACATTTAATTATTCATACCTTAAGTGATTTACGTCAGGTGCAAACTTTGTTGAAGCAGACTTGAGACGTCAAGAGATGTTGTCGTATGAATGCATTGATGATTTGTAATCATAAGTAACTTAAGCACTTTACATTATGTGTTATAAATAACATGTTTGTCATCACCAAAACATGAAGAGAATATATAGATTAAATATCGTAATATTTCTATCAACACTTTAGGTGTTTTATCACCCCTTTCTTGGAACACAATGTCATGTTCTCCTAACTCGATTTCCCATTTAGCCACTCGTCCTGATTTTCTGGGTTTCGTTAGTGTCTGTTTTATAGGCGAATTAGTCAGGACTGTTATCATATGTGCCTGAAAGTTCCTCTGTAACCTCCTTGTTGCATGTACCAATGCTAGTATGAGCTTTTCCATTCCTGGGTAGTTAAGCTCAGCCACTTGTAGAACTCTGCTTACAAAATAAATGGGAACGTGTTCTTCTTCCTTTTTTGCGAACAAAGCTGCATTTATGCTCTTTGTCGAGGCTGTAAGGTACATCATCATAATCTATCCTTGTACTGGTGTCATAAGCGTTGGTAGTATCTCTAATAATTTCTTCATTTCTTGGAGTGCCGCTTTTGCTTCTTGTGTCCATTGTATGTTCTTCTTATCTGTGCAGCTTTTGAGTACTCTGAAGAAGGGAAGGGATCTTTTGGCTCCCTTTGATAGGAAACAGCTAAGGGCTGCTATTTTTCCGTGAGGCTCTGTACATCTTTAAGCATCTTTGGCTGTTCGACATCAGTGATGGCTTTTACCTTCGAGGGGTTAGCTCGTTTCCCTTGCTTGGTAATGAGGTGTCCTAAGAATGGGCTTTCTTCAACTCTGAAGGAACATTTCTTCTGGTTGAGCTTCATGTTAATTGATTGAAACTTCTCGAAAGTCTCCCTAATATCTACCAACATTTCTTCTTTCCACGTACTTTTGATCACCATGTCATTGACATATGCCTTAAGGTTTCTCCCTATCTGATCATGGAAGACCTTGTCTACTATTCTTTGGTATGTTGCTCTAGCATTCTTTAAACAAAAAGGCATATTTCGGTAATAGAAGACCCCTTCTCCTGCTAAGAAGGTCGTCTTATCTTCATCTCCTTTTGCCATTTGAATCTAGTGATAACCCTTGTAGGCATCCAAGAAGCATTTCAGTCAGAACTCTGAGAGGGATGCTACCTTCCAGTCTATTTCAAGTAGAGGGTAACAGTCTTTGGGGAAGGCTTTATTTATATCTGTGAAATCAACACACATCCTCCACCCTCAGTCACTTTTCTTTACCATGACTGGGTTGGCTACCCATGTCTGATGCTTGACCTTTTACAGGATTCCTATCTTTGTTAGTTCCTCTACTTCTTTACAAGCAGTTTTACTGTGATAGGAGTCTAAACCCCTTCTTTTTTGCTTGATTGGCTTGACGTGGCTATATTCATTCAACTTATGTTCTATAGTGAAGGGCTTTCCCTTAACCGTAATGGTTCTAGGGATCCATGTCATATCAGCATGGGTCCATGCGAAGACATCTGCATTGGCCATCAGAAGGTCTTGTAGCCTTCCTTTGAAGTGTTCTGGTAGCTGCTTTCCGATAGCGACTGTTTGTTCTGGATATTTGTTATCAACGACACTTTTTCTTCTGCTATAGTGCAGCTGAAACCCCTTTTTCACTTACTGGGGTCTCTCTGACCTTCTTCATTCCTTCTTTTATTTTATTGGATTCATGTGTCAAGAATACCGTACCAATTCCTTTTGTGGTGTGGAATTTGATAGCCCCGTGAATGGTGGAAACCACAATTTCCATCTTCAGCATTGATGTCCTCCCTAGTAGCATATTATATGGTGAATCAGACTTAACAATCTCAAAGTCAAGAGTTTTCTTTCTTGTGAGAGGGGCGTCGCCTATCGTGATTTCCAAAGGAATTTTTCCAATAGACCTAGAATTTTCTCCTGAAAATCCGATTAAGGAGACCTTCGAATCTACCTTGGATGCTCTGATGGACGGTTTTAATTTCATGAAGCAATGTTTGTAAATTACTCCGCATGAGCTTCCGCTATCCATGTGCACTCGGTTTACTTCTTTTCCAAAGACCTTAGCTTTTATACTATAGGTGCTGAAGAATTACTACCTCCTGAGAGGAATGTAATTTCCTTGCTTTCGGAGGTGAGGTCTTTGAATTTATTCTTCATATACGACTCATCCTTCCTTATCATGAGTATAGGTGCTTCGACCGGCATAGTGATTTTGTCTTTTTTCCCTTCCGTTCATTGGTTTTCAGAGGCCTTTACTCTTCCTTTCTTAATTCCCTTCACAAGATGGGAAAGCTGTCCTGATTTCACAGCTTCTTTAATCTGGTTTCTTAATTGGCGACAGTCGTTGGTGTCATGCCCGTGGTCTTCATGGAAATGGAAATATTTGGACATGTCCCGTGACCGTTTACTTCCAAACATACGGGGAGGCTGTTCGAAGCGTCTAGCTGCCTTTTCTATGGCAAGGATCTCTCTAGGGCTTTTGGACAGGTTGGAGAGCAGTCCGTGTTTAGGTCCTCGGTATGGGGAGAACCTATCCTTGCTCTTTTGTCATTGGTTATTATCCCAAGAGAATTTTCTTGATCTTTTAAAATTTTTCCTTCGATCATTAGGAGCTCCATTGGTCGCCACTTCTCTTGCTTCGATCCAGGTTTAGTTTTTTCCCATCAAACCCTTGTAGGTGGACGGAAGATCTGTGGAGAGATGCTCGATTAAGTTTCTCGTCCTTAAACCATGAACAAAACCAGAGATACGCTGCTCTTCATGTAGATCCAAAATCTATAAAGTATCATCAGTGTATCTGGTAATGAAAGCCCTGGTGATTTCGCCTTCTCTTTGTTTGATATTGTGAATCGTCAAGTGTATCTTTATGAACTTCTTTTGCTGGCTGAAGTGTGACCGAAACTTAGGCTTCAGATCCTCATAGTTGAGAATGCTACCTGTTTTTTGACTGTTCCACCATATGTGGGTGGAATCTTTGAGAGTGTATGTGAACATGTGGCAAGCTACGGGCATTAACCATTTTTTCATGTGGATGGCCCCTTCGAAAAGGTGTAAGAAATTATCTGGGTCCCCTTTTCCATCATAAGAACCAATATGGGAGGGCATTTTTAGTTCATCCAAAAGAGGATAGTCCTCGATCCAGCGAACAAAGGGGGTTACGGAACTTGTGGAATCCGCAAAGGAGCCTGTAGGATGTGGGTACATAGGCATATTTGGTTGAGAATACATGGGATATGTATAAAAGGGGTAGTTACACGAAGGGGTAACTGCAGGATACACAGACCTATTGTATGAAGGTACGCCATTGTTGGTGAAAGTCTGTGGTATATACCCCCTTATGGATGATAGGTGGGGATTCCCCTAGCAGGGGGATTACTAATCTAGTTCTGGAAAGGGAAATTTGGAGTTTGCCCATTAACAAGGCCCACAGATGGTTGAGAATAGGGGTTAACATGAATAGGCACAAGTCCAATAGGCGTATGTAAACTACTATGTATGAAAGGCTGGGCATGGTGTGAGAGAATCATACAGTTAGGAGGGAGACTTCCCCCCATGTTAGTCGAAGGCGGATGGCCTCCCTGTACGGAGGTCAAAGAAGATCATAAAGGTTGGCCGCTTTCGTTCCTTCCTAAGTGAGCAGCCAAGAGTGGGGGAAGATTTACTCTCCTATTTTTAGCTTTGATTTTCGTAGGCCTAACACCTTTGGCATTTCTTCCTCTCCTGCTTCTTTCCATGTCCGGTGTTTCCTTGAATCCCATAACTCTTTCTCGCTGCCTACGGACCATAGGAGACCTTGGCCGAAGGGTTGGAGTAGCTTCCCTGTTAGGCTCAGGTCTTGGTTCCATCTCTCATTCTTCATCGTAGTCCTCACTGAAGTATTCAAGTTCAGTTCAGAGGTCTTCATTACGTATATGTCGTCGTCGTTCTCTTAGAAGAGATTCAAGGACCTCATAATTTGCCTCCACAAAGGCAATGCTAATTATAGGATTAGGATTAGTCGAAGTGGAAGCACGATATGTGAATGGCGTGTTTTCAGGAGTAGTGGCGGCAAACACAGTAGTAATTACAGGTGGTCTTTCATTGGTGGTGTTATTTAATATCTGAGGTGGTGTCGAGAAACCCGATGGTGGAGTTATTTCTCTTCCGTTTGTCAAGCCAAAAAAGTAGGTAGAGTGGTTTTAAGGTTCTTTGACTTGGTTAGAAAGGGACTAATTGTTGTGGGTCCCACGGATGGCGCCACTAATAGTGCAAATACAGGCACAATTAGGCTTCAAAGAGATCAAAGAGTTCTTGTGATGGTTGCTGGGTTGCCAAGTCTTGGATAACTTGTGTCAACACAAATGGAAACACTACGTTAAGTGAAGCGCATGGGGTGTCCCTGCGAATGACCTCCGGTGTGAGAGTAAGTATGTGCTTTGTAGAGTAAAGTAAGGTAAAATAAATGTGTATGAAAAAGTGTTGGTTATACCTGGAGACCTGACCATCTATTTATAGGTGTGAAAATAGGATGGACAAGGCCTAGAATAAAAACCGATGAATGTGGGGGTGTCCTACGATTTAATGGGTGATTGCAGGAACTGTGTACCACAATCTCTACCTTGGCGGGAAAGCCTTGGCAGAAAAGGAGAACGTGGGATTTGACTTAGCCAGACCTTTGCCCTAGTTTCGTCGAAGATCTCCCACGAAGGGTGTAGGCCTTCGCGTGACAGATTCCCATAATGGTAATCATCCCGAAGATGATTTATGCCACTCGAAACTATTCGAAGATCTTATAGTGTAATTAGGGAGAAGATCCTATTCGAGCTTGAAGGGGAGACCTTCGAGCCAGAGAGGGGGGTACGTCATCAATTACTTTTGGTGAAAGTTAGAAGATCCATACCCTATATCATTCTTTAACCTAACCCTTGGTTAAACTCGAATGAGGATGTGATCGAACACACGTGTCTATTCTGTCGTTACGGCCATGTATGTGTGATTCAGCTTCCTTGTTGGTGTGGTACTTTTGGTGAAAGATGAATGATCAACCCTAAGCCTTAAGATAAAAACCGATTTTACCTTTATAAACTTATTACTCCTTAGCTTTAGTGGTGGAGATGTGTATCCTTGCCAAGCCTATGATAGAATACTCGTCATGACCAAGCAATTGAGCGAATTAGTTACATGTTATCACATAGATTAGTTGAGTGATTTGAGTGTTTTCATCTTCCTATTTCGTGAGGTGTTTAGTTGTGTACTTATAATAGATCAAATAAATGCTTAAACGGAAAAATCCTTAGGGATGCATTTTCATAAACTTCTAAAGGCTACTTGAGGACAAATAGGATTCAAGTGGGGGGATATTTGATGACATCAAATAACGTTACTTTTATAGCATTATTTATCCCATGTAAATAACCCATTTTGTATAATTATTGCAAAGAATTGTTACTTAATCATTTGTATTTGAGAATTGCAGTAATTATGGAGTACTTGGTGAAGATTAGCTAAAAGGTATGCATTCTGGAGCTTAAACAAAGAAATATGAACAAAAATGATTCTGACATCCTATATGCCGTATCCATCAAAGAAGATACGACGTATCTATGCCTGCACTTCACTAAAGACCACGAAGGAACAAGATTCAATACACCGTGTCAGAAGAAGTCTATACGCCGTATTCAAGATATAGTAATAAAATATTCTGGAAGATATCAAACATGGTCCCTACTTTAAAAAACCCCCGATACGTCGTATTGACCTTAATCAATATGCCGTATCGACCAAATTCTAGACCTTATAAATAGGAAACATAAAAACGGTTTTTTAGTGTGCTTAATCATATTTTCGATACCTTAACCATAAAATTCGATTTTCAGAAGAGCAGAAGAGGTCAAGCATAACAATTAATTCCATAGGAAACAACTTGTAATCTCCTATACTCTTGTAATTGTATAGTTTTTGGTATCCTTTGTTAACTCGGTTAGTTTACCTTGGCTAAATTATTACTCTTGTATTGATTATGATGTTTAAAGGCTAATACCTTCGGGTATTAGCCATTATTATAAAGATTTGAATGTTTGGTTTTGTTTATCTCTATTGCTTAATTTATTGTTGATTGCTTGTGTATGTTTATCAGTTTATAGTTGTTTACGAGCTTATGTATGCGACCTATCATTCAACTGGATCTAGTGATACAGACCAAGTAATCTAGATGTCGGGATGGCTCTCCATATAGTGATTTATACATCTAGACCAGTAGGATCACGAATAATAACCTATTTTTGCCTTTAGATTGCCAGCTTATTTGGACCGGCAAGTGACCCTTGGGATCAACGAGTACATTCTTAATTAATTGGTAAAGACTTGGTTAGTGGATGACTAGTGTATGAATTGCCTTTAAGTAGTAAGTGGGTAAAGTCTCTTTGAGCTAGGGTTTAACAAGATCACCATTGCTTTAATCACTAAGATATATTATAATCAACAAATAAGGATGCTTTATGCGGATACGTTAAATTGTGACAGAATTCTTCGTATCTAGGTCTTAGGAAGAAGTAACGCCTAAGTCTTAAGAATGATATGCCGCCTCGATATAAGTAATCATTGCACTAAATAAACAAACCAACGTTCTAATTGGATTAATCATGGCTAATACAATTTTCTTATATTTGACTAGACCGCTCTTTTATCTTCTGTTAATTTGCTTGCGTGCGTTATTGTGTCTTAAATTGATTTTAGTCACCACAAAACCCGTGCCAGCCCCTCAGGTTGAAAAACCCCCTTATCCGTTAGATTTAGGATTAACATAGGTTTAACATATAATAGAATTAACTTAGTTTAGATAACCAAAATATTAATAAATTAAAAGATTGTTTCTCGCTCTTAGTGATCGACACCCTACTTACTACAAAACTCCTATCTGACCGGGTACACTGCCCGTTAAAGTGTTGTTTTGGTAAAGTTGGCAAAATATATATTTAAAACTTGAAATATAAATTACAACCACACAACAACACATCTGCCCATCAAAGGAACCCATATTCTGTCCATGTAATACAATGCTCTATCATTCCTATGCTCCATCTGTTCGTCCCGCCCTCATAGCATTTATGCTGGTGCATTGACGACCACAGATGCTTCATTCTGAGTCGCTAGTATCATACCCTTGATACTCGAGTGAATGGTCATATTCATAGCTCAAACTCTCCTAGCCTTGATTCTTTCCTTTCTACTTAGTGCATCGGTTACTACATTTTCCTTACAGGATGGTAGCGAATTTCACAATCATAGTCACTGAATAGCTCTATCCAATGACGTTGATGCATATTCAGCTCTTTCTGATTGAAGATATGCTGGAGACTCTTGTGGTCGGTGTATACGACGCTCTTTGTCCCGTATAAGTAATGTCATCTTGAGAAAAAATACAACTGTACCCAGTTCCAAATCATGGGTGGTGTAATTCTTTTTGTGGATCTTCAACTGTCTAGAGGCTAAGCAATCACTTTACCCCTTTGCGTCAGCACACACCCTAGGCCTTGGCATGACGCATCATAGTATACCACAAAGTCTTCTGGTCCATTTGGGAGTGCTAGAACAGGTGCATTACACAACTTATCCTTCAAGGTTTGAAATGCCACCTCTTGTTCATCACCCCAAACATACTTTTTGTGCTTCTGTGTCAAGATGGTAAGTGATTTGGAAATCTTAGAAAAGTTCGCGATGAATCGCGAGTAATATCCTGCTAAACCTAAGAATGACCGAAAATCTGTGGGTGACTTAAGGGCTTCCCAATTCTTAACAGCTTCAATCTTGCTGAGATCTACATGAATGCCATCACTGTTGACCACATGCCCAAGGAACTGCACCTCTTGCAACTAGAATTCACACTTTGAAAACTTTGAGTATATTTTCTCCTTCTCAAGCAGGTCTAAGATTAACCCTAGGTGCATTTGATGCTCTTCCTTTGTTTTGGAGTAGATCAAAATGTCATCGATGAACACGATAACAAATTTATCTAGGTAGGGTCTGCATACTCGGTTCATCAAGTCCATGAATACCGCTGGTGCATTCGTCAGACCAAAGGGCATTAATGTGAAATTAAAATGTCCATATCGAGTTCTAAATGTGGTCTTTGGAATGTCGTCTTCATGCACTCTCAGCTGATGGTATCCGGACCGAAGGTCTATCTTGGAGAAGTATCGTGATCCTTGCAGTTGGTCGAATAGATCGTCATATCTAGGGAGGGGATAACAGTTCTTGATGGTTAGTTTGTTCAACTCTCTATAGTCGATACACATCCTAAAAGAATCATCATTCTTCTTGACGAACAATACCGATGCTCCCCATGGCGATGAACTTGGCCGAATAAAAACCTTGTCTTAGAGTTCTTTGAGTTGGTTCGACAACTCCTCTATTTTAGTGGATGCCAAGTGATAGGGAGACTTCGCGACCGGCATTGCTCCAGGGATTAGGTTGATACGAAACTCAACTTCTCGGGAAGGAGGTAGTCCTGATAGGTCGTCAGGAAATACCTCAGAGAAGTTTTGAACAATGGCAATGTCCTTCAGTTTTGGCTCTTTTATTTTTGCACTCATAAGATGTTTCACCTTCTCTTCTGGCCGTTCTCCGTATACCCTAAGTGTCTCACCATGTGGTAATGGAATTCGAAGTACCCTCTCATGGCAGATGATTTCAGCTCTATGTCTAGACAACCAGTCCATTCCTATGATTACATCAATGCTTCCGTGTCCAAAAGGTATTAGGTCTATATCAAAGGTATGCCCTTATATATCCAGCTTACAACCCCGTATAGCCTTATTGATCTCTACTAGTTGTCCGCTAGCTATATCAATATTATAACTGAAATCTAGACTATTGGGCTCTATGTCTAACAGAGGCACGAAGGTAGTGGAAACAAAGTTATAATTGGCACCAGAATCAAATAGCATCGTAGCATAGTGGGATTCTTAAAGAGAATGTACTTGTCATAATGTTCGGGTCTTGGTAAGCTTCCTTTGCTCCTATCATGAATGCTCTTCTACATGCCGGATTGCCATTGTTTCCACAACCCTCACCTTCTTTAATAGCCATAGCTTGATTTGGATGATTCCCTCCTTGTCCTGGTGCTCAGTTTAACCATGGGCATATTGACTTGTAGTGATCAGTGCCACCACACTCATAACAAGGCCTACGAGTTGTTGTTGGGTTCCTGGCATTCAGTGGGTTCACCATCCTAGGCCCCGCCCTACAATCCCTGGCAAAATGCCCTAAATGATTGCAGTTCGTACACATATGATAAGGCGTCTCAAGGATATGGTGGAAATTATAGTTTGTACATTTTGGTGCTGAACCCGTGTACTCTTTCCTAATAGGGTTGGTGAGTGTGGCAAACACTTTTCCAGTCCTAGCTCTCTTATTGTCACCCTTAAAATTTCCTTCCTTACTCCACTCTCCACTGTCTCCTCTCATCTCACCAGTCCTCTTTAACGATCCATTCCTAATTGCCTCATCAGTTAACTCTCCAGCTTTTAGTATAGCACTCTGAATCGTAGGGGGTTCAGTTTTTGCCACCATCCGATGGATCTATAAAGCAAGGCCATAGATGTACCTTTCAATCCTTTTGGTCTCAAGGGTAACCAAGTGAGGGACTAACCTAGCAAGGTCATGGAGTCGGTCAGTGTACGCTGAATGACCAGCTCCAACCATAGAGTGACTCCAGAACTCTACTTCCAAACTCTGTATTCCGTTGCTTGGATAATACTCTCCTTTCATCAATGCCTTAAAAAATTTCTAGGTCATGCCCACTATGGCTTCACGACCTCTAGTCCTGACCTCAAAGTTCCACCATGTCAGTGCTTTACCGGTTAGCGAACTTGTAGAGTACTTGACCTTCTGGTTGTCTCTACAACCATTGATATCTTGTACAACCTCCATTTTCTCAACCCAACAGATGTAAGCTACCGCACCACCCTTACCATCAAACTCCTTCAGCTTACATGCCACAAACTCCTTGTATGAACATCCATTCCTACTGTTTCCAAAGTTAGCATTCCTATTAACTTCCTGAATGCTGTTGTCAGTGGCGTTGTCGTTTCGGCTTTCGTTGATCCCTTGATTGCTGATGTGATCACCTACTTGAGTGATGATAGTAGGAAGTAGGCCTTGAAACTACTTAGCGGTGATGGTGGAAAAGTCGAGGACTTCATCGACACTTGCATTCGCTCCGTTACCTCGGCCACCTTTATCGCCAGTTCTTCCACCTCCTCTACCAGTCTGTCCACACGTCCTTCCACCTCGTGGTGCAGCAGTGCATCTACCAACATTATGTGTTGTCATTATTGGAGCCATTATCTACACGAGGGAGGATATAGGTAACATTAAGTAGGAGAGGAATTTCACATATAGACGGGCCTAATATACTATTGCTCTAATTGCGGCCCTAACAGTCAACACCGATTTGAGTGAGCAGGATCACCAAGTCTGAGTGGGTCGTGATGCATCTATAATTATGTTGGCCACCGTATTTATATATGCATCCTTTCCCACACACAGCCAAGTTATTGACTTATCTAAGACGATAGACTATAATTACGCGCAAAAGCAAGTATAATCAGAAACCGCACATGTAGATCCTATTATGCAAGCTATATGAAGGTTCCTAGGTTATAGTCTAGGCCAAACCACCTAGTTCTCTATAACCATTGGCTCTGATACCAATCTGTCACACCCCGTCTAAGGCAGAAACACGAGGCGCTAGGAAAGGATTAATCGTCATAACACATGGTGTCATTATAGAGAAAACTAAAATGCATACCAATGAAAGTGTCACGACGTCCTCCGATCACAAATGGATACTTGTAACATGACTTGTCGATTCGCAACACATAGTCTAAAGTATTACAAGCCAAGCTCCCACACATAGGGTAATACAAGTCTAAAATGATCTAAAATACATAGCTGAAAACAAAGTTCTAAAATGCAGTCTTTCAAGAATTGATCCTCACGGGATTCTCTTAGGTCTGCTAAGGCATCCTATCCTAACCTCAATGGACATTCGCTTCACCTAAAAATGATACTCGAAAAGGTAAACACAAAGTTGGTGAGCTCGTAGGTTTAGAGTATAAACCGAGTTGCTGTGCCTGAATTTGAGTAGGACAATAGTGCAGTATAATAACATAGTGCAAGCAGCATACATAGCAATCCAATAGACATCATAGAATTCATAGAACTGCGAATCTTGAAAATAAAGAAAAAACATTGCTAACCACATAATATCAGGACTTGACACTAATGAATTTGAAACTACTTGAACATATTGCAACCGGATATTGCATAAAAATAATGTTTATACCCTCATGAGTGTTGCGTAAATGGCATAAAGGTAGATGTTTAACATGATCTAGTGATGTAAAACTATACATATTAATGTGTTTCATATTCAGAATAATACTCTGTGTACTAAAATAAGAAAATGTCGCTTAATAGAGGATAAGTTTCATTAGTAGTCAGTCGTTGAAACATTTTCTTGACTACAAAACCATTCAAAATATAAATATTGCAGCATTTTCAAAATTGGTTAAAAATTGGGTGATAAATGAACTTGTTCCATTTAGGTTTCTCATTTTTATTATTTATTAGCAATATAACAAAACTACAACTATTTGATAAGTTTCACCCCATACTCTATTAACTTATGGGAATAATCATAGATGAATGTGACAAAAACACACTAGTCAAGAGCACACTAAAAAGCATAAGAAAAAATAGAAAGCATAAATTGCACAGGTCCATAAGTTTTTCAACTGTAAAAATTCCAAATTGTACGGGAAAAAACAGCTAAATACTAAGCACTAAATCATTTTAATAGCAATCAAACACCCATTTGAAGCAATGACATGTACATAGCTTATTTTAAGCAATAAAGATGACCATAAATTAACTCATAATGGGTACGAAAAGCTGCTAAACATTGGGCACTAAATCAGTTTCATAATAACCAAACACAACTTTAAGCAAAGACATGTACATAGCTTATTATCATGAATAAAGATTAACAAAAAACAGCTTAACACAGAGGGAAAAAAAGCTAAATATTAGGCGCTAAATAATTTTTCATAACAACCAAATGCCACTTTAAAGCAAATGTATATACAAAGCTTATGTTAAGCAATAAATATTACCAAGAAACAAATTATAATGGGTAAAAAACAACTTATAATGGGCACACACAAAACCAACTTAAATAAATAAGTTTTCTAGCATCCAAAGACCCATTTAACGGAAACATATGCTCATACCTTATGTTGAGAAATAAAGATTACTAAAAGAAGAACTTATGATGGGCAAAGAAACATCATGCAATGGACAAAAAAGGAACAAAAATAGATGTACATTAAATCAGTTTTATACAGCCAAACACCTCTTTAAAGCAACAAAAAGTAAAAAAAATGTTGAGCACCAAGTCAAATATAAAACAAGAAAAATGGTAAGGATACCACATAGCTTGAAATCATATAAGTTTTTAATAGCCACGAGTTCTAATACATTTACAGTGTGTTTCAGTTCAGTCATTAAATGTTATGATCCAATAATTTTAGATAAGTATATCTTTAGTTGAAGTTGTGTGAATCGCAGACTCTTAACAAAATGTTGGTATGGTTAGAAGATTACTTTAGCGCATCTGCATTGCATCAATCTTTTTGTAAAAAGTCATTCATCCTAATCCCCTTATGCAAAAAAGTCAGTATTCCATTCTCAGAGCGAAGTACCAAAAGAAACATGATGGCAGGATAACTCCAACATATATATGTCAAGGGACTTGATTCTATGCTCAATTTTTGTCAATTTAATATTATGTAACTTCTTAGATTGCAGCATTGATGCGGGTGTTGTAGACTCACAAGAAGTTTTACAACTCCCTAGGCAGAACACCTAACCATTATAGTGTAGTAAGGTAAGACTTGGGGGTTGTTATTGTTCTTTAGGGGAATAGCACTGTGAAGGCCGGATCGAATGTTCACTAATGTCTAGGGGTTGAAGGAAGATTATTTTTTTATTTTTATATTTTTTGAAAGCAAGTAAATCTCGGGTTTGAAGGTTGGTTTGTTTTAAACTAAATAACTACTAAGTCTAAATCTAATATAATGGCGTGGAGGACAATTATACAACGAAGCGTATTTACCTGTGATGCACTACTCCTTGCTAACTATCCAATTCTACCTATTGCTTTGTCACACTTGTGATGCGATGTGTAAGTATTTCTTAATTCATGAACAAATTACACGAACCCGCCATCTATGTAATATCCCGTTAAGGCAACGCACAAGTAAGGTAGTATGAAGACTATTACAAGGCTCCTAAGAGTATATCACATGCATTAAAACACTTAATAGGGATCAACCATATTAGGGGTAAGGTAGTATTAAGACTGTTACCGATGGTATCCTTTCTACACACTCGCGTTTCCCTAGACGTCTATGTTAATTTAAAATCTTATGGCTAGTTTTCTAAAGACTAACGCACACATCCATCACACGAAGCAATAGGAAACAAGAATTATAAACTATAATCAATTATACACATTGATTCTGTCAAGCAAACAATAAGATCTAATTAACTAATAACAAGATTCATGCATTCCCAAATAAATACTACATGAATTAGCCAAGCATACTTAAACAAGAGAAATCATAATCAACAAAATGAATTAAAGACATAAATTAAGATATAAATGATAATCAAACCATTACAAGATGTTTAAGGATTAAATTAGACATTCTAAGTTGCTAGAAAAACACCTACCTAAACCCTAGAATTGGACTTAGGGTTGGGGGCTTACAAAAAATGAGTTTATGAGGTTGTATATATATGCAAACCCTAGGTCCGCATTCCCGATGCCGTCACCAAAAATTCTGGCGCCGTTGCGGCGTCAATTTTCAGTAAGTTGTAGATTTTCTCGTTGCGAGCGCGTGGGCTTTTGAATCGTCAGAATCCGAGTTCGTATGAAGGAGTTATGATCAAAACAATATCTGAT
Source organism: Tanacetum coccineum (assembly GCA_026074375.1). NCBI lineage: Eukaryota > Viridiplantae > Streptophyta > Magnoliopsida > Asterales > Asteraceae > Tanacetum > Tanacetum coccineum. The sequence continues at coordinate 21,886 of BQNB010059781.1, read as the reverse complement.
ACTTCGTGCGCTAGTGGAATAGTCTTCTTTATCTTGTGACACCGAATCTTCTAGGGTTTCTTTAGGTCGGCTATGTTCTGACGCCGTCACAAGAGTTTCGATACTGTCACATGCAAATCCAAACGGCGTCGTAAGGAATCCTGACGCCGTCTCCACCTTCTGTGAGCAATTCTTCAAGCCTTCTTGTGCCAATTTGCAATCTTGTCTGGTTTCTTTCAAAATTGAGCCTAAGTCACGTGTATTTCCACCAAATGTGTTCCAAGTGCTAAAAATGCAAAAAAGAAACGATTAAGCACATATTTTAAGCATTTTTGCATGATTATAGGGGTTAAATGACTCTGAAAAAGTATATAAAATTACACCTCATCAAATACCCCTACACTTGGGATTTGCTTGTCCTCAAGCAAATAAACTTTTCTACCTAGACAATAGCAGTATCAGGGGGCATTTAACCTACTCTTTAAAGTTATTCATGGCACAACCAATTAGACCTCGTAACTAGAAGCACAATAAATACACACTAGCACCTCACAATAAGTGTTTGGATTCTCTCTTTCTCTCGGGTGTATAATGAATTATAACAATATGAAAAATGGAAAATTTAACATTCATTACCTATCATAGCATAAAATCACCATAGGCTTGATAAAGGATCAAACCTCCACCGCTAGCGTAAGTACTACAAGTTACTATCAAAGAGGTCTTTAAAGGGTTGTGGAGTGTAGGTGTAAGATGATAAACATGGAAACGGAAACGGATAGGAAATATTTGAGGAGTGACTTTTTGGGTGAATTTTGGGGTGAAGTGGTGAGTTAATTATCTATAAGAATACACGTTGATTTGGTTGCTAAGCCAAAGACTTGACCATTTGGACAAAGATTTACAAACTCTACACAACTTTACATCAAACACTTTCTTTTTATTTTCTTGACTCTATGATAAACATAAACATAACATAAGCAAATGGTAGCCCGTATATTTTTTTCTCTTTTTTTCATATTTTTTTTCTCTTTCTCTTTTTTTTTTCTTTTTTTCGTACACTTTTGCCTTGTCATTGCTTAAAGATAATAATACATCACATCGGGTTTATAGATACGCCCCTACACTTGAGCTTTTACATACTCGATACATAAACTAACTAATGACCCGAATTAAGATGGATCAAAATAACATGGAGACTATCAAACAAACATATGGGGATATTGATTTAACTTTTCTTCCCCATTCTTTCGCAAAATAAATACTATCATGAATCCCAATCGTCTCAAAATTGTATATACAAGGATAAGGACTTAGCAACCGTGTACTTAAAATAATTAACTAGGGTTAAAACGATAATGTATTAAAAGTGAGTACATACAAGGTAGGCTTTGGCTTTTTGGGTGTAACAATGAGTTTAAGGGTTAACAATGCTCTTCATTAATAATTCGGAATCCATCGAAAAATTACGAGAACCGTGAAAAGGAAAATGCTCAGCGGAGGTTTACAAGATATCGTGCACTAAAAATGAGTGCATGACAATGGTTAGTTATTTCATATCGTCGAGTGACCATAATAACATTTGCAGGTTTTTTAACATGGGCAATCCTAATTTTATTGTGCCTCGTAACATTTAGCAAATCTAAGACTCAACTAATCGGTCAGGGATACCACACTAAAGCAAGTTCCTAAATTAATATACGATCGATTACACACACATCTAATTTAAACCGATATCAATGCTCCAGAAAAGGTGACAAAACCATATATACACATCCATAACGATGGAACAGATACATATGATTGCTCGATCTTTAACTCGAGAAAGTTAAAGGGATAAATTATCTTGGGGCGAACCTTACAATTTGGGGGTGGATTTTTCTTTTAGTGGTAGGATTTTTGTGCTAGTCATATAATTCCCTATCCAATGAGATGCTACTAGAACTTAGTTTCACCGGTATGTGCCATAAAAATTTTAAATTTGGGTTAAAATTATCTTCTATGCTATGTTTCGATGTATTACTCATCATTTTAATGACAAATTAAAGAGAAATGAAAGAATAGTTTCTAAGGCTTTTATTTCCCCCTACACTTATTATGAACATTTTCCCTAATGTTCTACAAAGTACCCGTAAACGAATAATGGGAAAAGAAAGAGAGCGAAAGAAACTAGTGCTCCCCTGGTTTTGCTCAATGATGGAGAAGAAACAAATGATCCCGGCTAAATCGTCATCTAAGAATCGTCAACATGAAACTCCTAAGAACTCCCGAGCTTCTCATTATTAAATATAACCTGCAAATCAAAGACAAGATGCAACTATACCAAGCGTAAAATCCACGGGTGAATGATATACAACCTCATTAACTACGTTTAAACTCTATGAAAGCAATAAAGATAGGATGAATGTGTTAACATAATCGTGGTTTTCAGGTTTTTAGGAAAATTACAAATTCCATAAATTATACAAGATTAATTTCTCAAAAATTAATTAAAAATCGATTTTTTTCTGTAGCAGGCCTGGCGATGCTGTCAGGATTAATCCTGACACCATCTCCAGGGTCTGTAAAGAATAAAAAATTCTTTCTTCAAAAATTCTTGCACATAAGTTCCCATTAGTTATTTCCTGCCAAATTTATTGCAAAAACCACAAAAATAATTAACACAATCATATGACTCAAAACAAACACACAAGATACACCTAAAATGCAAGAAAAAAAAGAATTTGTTGCCTCCCAATAAGCGCTTGTTTTTGTTTGAGTCACGTGCCTGACTCTACGCTTATTTGACGCGCAAAAGGTGGGTCTCCCCTACACTTAGCATTAAGTACGGGTGATAGTAGCCATACACACCACTTTGATGGAAGTATACCACGTGGGGTGAAGGCGGTGTGTGAATGGTTAAGGGTTCTACTACCTTCATCCTAAAACTACCCGAATCCTTTGGTTTAATGGGTGGATTTGAAGTTAGAGAAAAATTATGACAAATAATCTAGGTTATGTCATTCTCATAAAGATTATGCTTCAAGAACTATTTATCCATTCCGGTTCCCATCATCTTTATCTTGACTTCATCTTCATCTTCGTACTCAAGCTTATTTTCTTCAAATGAATAAAGTATTAGCATTTTGAGATTGGAATTTAGGTGTTGGTGAGGGTATCCATAGATAGTGGTTTAATATTGGAAATCATCGAGACCATATGCACCATGCTAGGCTTGAGTATCTCAGGGGTTGCGGTAGGGGTGTGAGTAGGAAATGTAGTGATCTTTTTAATTTTATAGGATGAGCTCGTTGTGCCTGTATTTTGACCTTCAGGATTGCTATTAAACTATTCGTGAGACACATACATGTGTCTTTTGTTTTTCTCATATCTTCCTCTAATTGCCTAATTTGATCCTCTTAATCATTAATTAATTTCAGTATATGTCCCTCAAAATCGTCTTGAAAAGTTCTTTTGGGAAACATGAATCCTCCATCATAATACAATAGCACATCATTCCTCATCAAAGATTCTACTCGACACTTCATACTTTCTAACTCCTGTTCCAAATTGGCATCTATGTAGTCGGGACTTCCTTGGTTGGGAAAAATTAGGTCGTTCCACCCTTCTCCTTTGTATTGGGCTAAATTCGCGATGGTCTCTCATGCTACTTATGCCCTTAATTTTCTAAGTCTCCTGCCAGTTGCATAATCAATGGCCATCTGGGTGGTGATACGCACAATAATATATACTAGAGAAATTAAGAAAATTCCCTAAGGAAAATTCACTCTTAATATATATATATAATATATAATATTCGTATGTTTTCCGAAAAGTATGATTTCCCGGGTCATTTTCCCAACGATTTGAGAAATTGAAACCTCGCTTGATATTGGATACTGATTTGAATGGATTCGAAGATTGATTGGGTTTTTTCTATAACTACTAATTAAAAACAAGCAATTAAAAACAATTAAAGCACAAAATCAATTAATGGGACAAATAAAATGCGACTAATAAGCAGGTATACTAAATTTAACTCCTAAAAATTCTAACTAAATTTCTAAACCTAAGTTAGGACAAAAGAAAATTTTAAGAAAAAGAAAAAAAATTGATTATTTTTGAATTTATTATGATTTAAAAACTAATTTAATCTAATTAAATCCTAAAAAATAGCAAATTAAGTACTAAAATTTTAGAAAAATGATTTTTAAACTTAGAAAAGTCTAAAATAACATAAAAACTAAGAAAACTATTTTTAACTAATTTTAAAATTTGTAAACTTAAAATTAAAGGCTCAAAAATGAAAATTAAAATCTAAAAGGTGTAAAAATGATTTACTGAATGTAAACCTAAAAGTAATTTTTATAAAACTAAAAACTATTTTTTTGTATTTTTCTGAAAATTATTTCTATTTTTTATGAATTTTCGAAGATTGAATCCTTAGAAAAATGATTAAAAATAATATACTAAATGGAAAAATACCAAAAATTCAAGGAAAATCTATAACCTAACAAAGATCAAAGGAAAAATAAGAAATCTTACCCAGCTTATCTAATAAGCTAGATAATGAAGCTTATATGCTACGGCTTATAATAAGAAGCTAAAAGGGAAATGACTATAAGAATTAAATGTGGGGAAAGATGAATGGATGAGCTATTGTAGCAAAGTGTTAAGACGTATGGCTTGTGTGAGGGAGGTCGTGGGTTCGAGGTTGGCAGACACCCCTTTTTGCTATTTTTTATTTTTTTTGAAAATTTTAAAAACCAAAAGCTAAAAACTAAAGATTATAAGTTTTTAAACAGCTTTAATAAAGACAATACTAGCTTAAACTCAAAATTAAGCTCAAAAAGAGCTTGTGAAGATCTAATTTCAGAAAGTGAGCTTTTGAGATCACTTTTGCTTGATTTAACTAAAAGCTTTGCACAAGCTTAATTATAAGCTTAAATTTCAAAACAAAAGCAGTTCCTAGAAGCTTATGATGAGCTTAACCTAATCATAATAAGCTTACTCTACTGAAAACACTAAAAACCAACTAACATTGAGGATCAAAACAGCTAATTCAAGAACAAACTCAAAAAGCTTAAAATTAAGAAAAACTCAAATTCTCAATAAGCTAAAACTTGAGCTGAGTTTAAGAAATCTAATTATCCTAACTATAATCTATAAATTCAAACAAGAAAATCAAATACTACAACTTATAATTCTAAGATTAGAATGCTTAATATTTTTACTACTGTTTTTGAAATTTTTGGTTTCTTAATGACTTTTTAAAACTAAATGCACCTAAGGAAATAAACTATAAAATTGAAACTAAAGCTTAATCTATCTAAAGCTATATCTAAACTAAAAGCAAACTGAATTTTAAAACCTAAATCTTAAGATTTGCTAGCTGAAATGAATCCAAGAGTGACAGCAGTGGTAACTTGTTACCACTGCTAGTGTAAATGACAGAAGGCAAGACACAAATGTGCAGGTATCCTGGAGGGGTAACCTGCACTTAGACACCCTACTTGAGTAAGACTAAACACAAATTAAGCACAAACCAAGCCTAAAGTAGCTTGGTTCAAATTTTCACAAGTGAAATTACTAGGAAAAATTCCCCTGGTGCTGAGACAAGGAAATTAAGTTCTAACTTTTTGAAATTTGTAATCTAACTTTTAAAAACAACTTTTCTACTGGTTTTGCATGATAATTAAACTATCTCAAAAGCTTTTATCAATTGCCTTTGACTTTTGGTGGTCAAACAAGCTTAAACCAAACACCCATTTTTTGTCTATGACAGATTTTAAAAAACTATTGAAATTAAATTCCACTTAACTAAATATTACTACCAGATAACTAACAACTTATTTCTAGCTTATCTAACACAATCAATCAACTGAATAAGCTAGAAATCTAAATTCCACACTATGCTACTTATTTTTTTGGTTTTTACGGTTTTTATGACAGAATTAAAAGGACTATAATCTACTACTATAAAGCTAAAGACAGGTTGAGATTTATAACTAATAAGCACAAATAAAAAGCAATAAGCACAATTAAACAACTATTTAAAGCAAATGAGCAGATCTAAACTAATAAGCAATTATAAAGCAATTAAACTAGAATTTAAAGACAAGGAAAGTAAAAGAGGGACTTACAAGTAGCTTCAGCCAAACAGAAGCTTAAAGGCTCAATTGAGCTTATCATCTAGCTCTAGCTTATCCATTTGGATAAGCCAGTGATTGCCATGAGAGCCCTTCCCTTTTTGGCTCTCCTTCCATTAGCTAATCTCCAATAAGTGCAAGGTACTTAGCTGTTTTTAAAGGTTTAGGTATTTTAAAATCAAACTTGAGCTCAATTATTAGCTTAGAGACTAATAAGAGCTTTATAAGAGCTTATGAATTTTAGCTTAACAATTAAAGGAAAATGAGAGCTTATGAGTAGAAAACAAGAGAACTTATGACAAAGTGAATTTGTATTTCATTAATATAAAAGCTGGTTTACATTACTTGAAAGAAAATTACAAAAGGATTTTAAAGGAAAATAAGCTAAAAACTAGAATTAAGCTAAAATTAAAAACTAACTATTTAAAAATTATCCCCCAATGTGTGTGTGAGAGTGAGCTCTATTTATAGGCTCTCATAGATCCTTCTAGGCCTTGCTTGCATCATACGCTCCTCTCAATCTCAGCCAATCATTCCATCAATCATTTGAGAGTCATTTTGAGCCGTTTGATCAAATTCCATCTCACACGGATTGCCAGCGTGGCAATCCGTGATGTGACACTTTGTGTTACATCTCTGAGTGGTTATAGTGTAAAAATCATAATCTCTTGTGCTTTCCCCTCTTCGACGTGGCTTCTTTGCTTGAGTGAACCAATTAAAACCCTTGAGATTACATAACTATCCCTGTCATCTTATTGTACCTCACTTGAATTGTCGTCCTTGACCCTCAATTTTGAAAAGCCCTTTGTTTTAACCTGTGGGTAACTCGGGACGATGAATGAACAGTAAAATGGTTTTGGCGCCATTTTTTTCTTTTTATAACTGAAAGGGTAAAAAACGGGTGTGAGCTTTAGGCTAATGGCAAATTTAGTCCCTGTGGTTGTTTATAAAAGTGAAAGGTAAAAGGACTTTGGAAAATGGCAACATTGGTCCTTGTGGTTATATAAAAAGGGTAAATGGGCTAAGGGTAATGGGCTTTTGGATCCGGGTAGAGTATTTAAGGGTTTAAGGCCCATTTAAGGGTTAGGGACCATTTATGTAACTTTTGGAAAGTTGAGGGACTTAAATGGTAATTGTGGGTTTTTGTCTTTTTATGGTTGACTTTTATTGACTGAGAATTGACCAAGAGTTGACCACAGCTTTGACTTTTTGACTTTTCCTGCTTTTGGCTTTGCATCTCTGGCTTCTTTTGTGCTCTTCCGTTCCTCGTGTCCGTGTTTGCCCGTTTTTGACGGTTTTCTTGTGATTTTTGATATATCCGTACCTGCACACACAAAACACAAAAACAAGTTTGGGTTTGATTGGGTTATTATAGGTACAAACGGATATGTGTATTTTACACTTATCAAAATTCCCCAAACTAAACGATTGCGTGTCCTCACGCATTATTACATGTCTTATAACAAATACTTGAAACTTCCCCAACTAAACCTTGAAAAGTAGCAAAGAGGTTTTGTTGAGAGATGCTAAGAGATCACAATTTTATAAAACAACCCGAATTTCCCATTTTCAAACTTTTTTCTCTTTATGATTTTTCTTGATAATTAACTACCTAACTACAACTTATTCTTGTGTTGACATAATGTAATGTTTTCATTACCACGTTGGTAACTTTAAGGATCATAGAACAAAAAGCACAATTAAGTGTCTTAAAAGATAACTTCATCATTCCTGATTTTTCACTTTTCCCAATGTCTCAAGCTTAAAAAAAAAAAACACAAAGATCATTGGTCAATTATAAACCATGACACTAACACTACTCATATATACTAATTGTGTACTTACTTTTCCTCGCCGCAAATCTAACTTTTGTATCTCAGAGTTTTACTACTTAGTCATATAACCCAAGCTCTTAAGACTTTATTTCGATACTTATTAATTCCAAAAATAAGCGTAACGGTTAAGAACGCAATAATTAGCTCCTAGCCCTTTTCAAAAGATCAAATGTCATCAAGATTAAAGTCCACCATCGAGCAACCAAAATTTGGCTTTTTATTTAGGCTACTTAAAGCAAGGCAGCCATTCCATGTCATATATCCCCTAAGCTCTTAAGACATGAATGGACATCTTCTATGCAGCACCATATACACTTAGGCTCGCTTTAAGGGTACAAAATTAAGACAAAAAAAATTTTAAGCATACATTATTAAACCTCAGTCCGTTAGAAAGGCTACAACATCGCCACGCGCCTCCGAAAGATGTAGCAAACATATTTCGACCTCGGTAACTTCCTCGACCTTTTAGAAGGCTGTAACATCGGTTGTGAGCCGGCAAGATGCAGCAAAACTATTATTCAGTCTTGGATTATTATTGAATTCTACTTATCCTATATACCCTAAGGCTCTTTAAGGAATAAGCAAAATATTTAATTAATGTGATACATATAGTATGCCAAATTAAGTATTCCTGATGTGTACTCCATCCTAAATCACGAAAAGAACTAAGAAAACTTCTAATAACTAATTATTAACAAAAAACCCGCACAATCTATTTATAAAACAATTAAGTATATGAAAGGTAAACAAAGCTAATGGGAGAAAAATCCACAATTAATACTTATGAGCTTGAAAGAAAACCAACTATTCTACGTTTAATGTCATGACTTATAAATAACACTATCATTTTCTCGTTCTTCGCAATTAAAATCTCTAATAAAAAATTCCGCAAATACTTAGCCTATTAATAAAATCCAACTGACGTCATATTTAAAATCTACTTGAGATATCACAAGTCTTCATTTACTAAGATTTCAAGTCTCGCAGTTTAAAGTCTACATGAGACTAGCACAAACTATCATCATTAATTGTTAAGGGTGAAAGTTAGAACTCTATACGTTCGATCGGGTCAAAAATTACTTCTTATTCTCACCAACAGAAAACCTACATTCGTGTCTTTAACACTTATTTTTATTTATTTATTTATTTTTTTTTATTTTTTTTTGCATATTTAACTAAATGACAAAATTGAAAATTTTAAAATTTTTGCTATTTTTTTTAGGGAAAACAGGTAAACGTGAGACAAAACAATAAGCAGGTAACAACTGAAGTAATTTCGTTCTTTATTTTTTGATGAAGATGTTGCAAAAAGTTTTCCGAAGAATATCTTTGATGAAGATGTTGCAAAAAGATAAACGTGAATCAATAAGATAAAAGGATATTGGATTTCCCCAAACTAATTTCAAACAAAGGATGAGAAGCTTGACTGATACGGGACACAACACCGGACACGAGAAGCTTCAAAAATTGTTGGGTTAATCCTGCAAAAATCACAACAAACAACAAACAACAAGAAACCGGAAGAGGATAGCCACAACACATCACAACACAATTTAGAAATAGAAAGAAATTGATTAAGCATGGGGTAACTCCCACGAAGCGTCTTATAATTGGTCCACCATTCGAGTCACAAGCTCGACTCGATCCCTTAAATTTAGTTGTCCTTAGGGAATGGTGGAGATCCCCGTGAATACCTTTTAATTCGTTGTCCCTTAAGCTCTTAAGAACTTATGATTATAATGATGAAGATGTTGCAAAAAGTTCTACAGTTAAAATCTCGCTCTTTAAAATCAAGTTACAAGGTCCTAATAAGTTGTTGCTTTGAGTCATGATTCATCTTGAATCACGACTATGGAAATAAGTTGATCTATGGTTGAGTTGAAATGAGTACACACATTTAAAACATATATTACATGTTTGGGAGTAAAAAGTTCACAAGTTCATAAGTAGTGAGATCTTAGCATTTAAACGATATATTGACAAAATGATCCATGTTTAATTGCTTGGTTGGAACTAGTTAAAAACCGGTGACGATGAATTTATTACTATCCGTCAGGACATCCGTAGATTATTCTATGGGCGTTTCTCATTCTATGATCCCAATGTTGATATAATAAAGAAAGTCAAACAGGAAGTCAAGAAAAGAAAAAGGAAAATCCAAAAATATTAGGGATAGTTAGTGTATAGATGAAAAATGGTGAAAACGGGACTTGTCGAAGCTATTGATTCTTTAGTTCCTCTTGACGAACACTTTGCTACTTTTCGAGGTTATTAGTCAAGGGGGATTGAGATTCTCAGTTTTCGTAAATATTTACTTCATAACATTGCGTGAGGACACGGCAATACCTTAGTATGGGGGATTTTGGTATGTGCTTAATTACACATACCATTTTCCATAAAAACGAGCTAAAATAACCAAAAACGGACTTAAAATGCCAAATTCCATTGTATTCATTGTTCAAGCGATGCTTGAGGTTAATGTGGTATTTCAGCCATATTCCATTGTACTTCATTGTTCTTGGGTTAATATATTTTACCGGGGTAACCATTCCCCTTTACCCAAAAAAAATAAAATAAAATAAAATGCCAAAAATACGCTTGTTTTGCTAATTGTATTGTGCAGGAACGGATAACTAAGAAAAGGACGAAAAACGAAGCTGCCAAATCCTAAACTTATTTAAAGAGGGAAAAGAAGAAAAACAAGTTAAGGGGCTAAAATTGCCAAATTGGCAATCTTGTTTTAAAAGAAGAAAAAGAAGGAAAATAAGATGAGAAGGTTTAAAACTGCAATTGGGACGAGTTAAACCACAAGGGCAAAACTGTCAGGTCTCATTCTTATACCTATCCAGGACGGACTGCAACTCGTTATTATAACTTTTGGGGACTGAATTGCCAATCCCAAACCCCCATAACACAGGACGAATGGTGCAAAGAGAAATAATATAACTTCGGGAGGACCAAAGTTGCCAAACCCACAAACCTTTCCCTGTCACCCCTAACCTTTTTTATAACATGTTTTCCCGCCTTTTTTTTCCCCTAACACAACTCACGGGTCCTCTTCCTCTCTTTTACCCTGTAACCCCAATTCCACCATGGATAAACCTTTCCCTCCCCCTCCACTACCACTTCTACCAAGACAAATTGCCAACTTGGCAAATTCACAACTTTCGAGCATGATGAAGGGTGGGGATGATGATCCGAACAAGCACAAAAGCAATCCAAAGGCTAGGAACTGTTTGTGTTGTCTACACTCTCACAACAAGCACAAGAAGGCTGTTTTGTGTCTTCAAAGTAACACACCCAAGTAAAGACAAGAAGCAAGACCCTAGTCGTTTTTTCCTATATAAGCATTGTAAGCCCATTGTGGCCAGGGGTAGTTTTAAAGTAGTTTTTAGTGTTTTAAGTTTGAGTTTTCAGTTTAAAGTTTTTCTTGTACTTGTACTTCAATTTTTAATGAAAATTCAGTTGTTTTTTATGTGTGTTCTAAGTTACAAATTTCTCTTTTAAAAACCTTTTAAGTTCCTCATTTAACCAAACATAACTGGTGGTAAACTGAAACACAAGTTAAAAGGGTAATTTAAAAGCAAAGGACAAAGTAACGTTTGAAGCAAGCATAGGATGAATTACAAAGTTGGATGGCTATTGGTTTTTGCTTATTTTACGCATATTTATAATAGCTGGGTAACTTAGAGCTTATTAGGTCTCCAAAAATCCTTTTTGAGCAAAGGATTAAAGGTACAATTTCTTGTTAAATTTTGCTTATTACTGTAGCATAGCTTATTACTGTTCTTTGTGCTTATTAGTGTTTATTAATGTCCAAATATGCCTTTTAATGCCTTTATTTCAGTTGTATGCAATAGCTTTGAAAACTGTCTAAAAGTGCTTATTTTCTGTCCTAGATCTTATTTTTCACATTTTTAAGTTTGGGGCTTATTTGATAAGCTTTTATCTTTTTATAGTCTTGAATTGCGTTAAGTACTATTAATCTTTTAAAACTTAGTTTACTTCAGTTTTATAATTTTAAAACCAACTTTTTCAAAAATTAAGGGAGTGTTTGGGTTAACCCTAAAAACGAGTCAAACAAGTTTTTGAATGGGTTGTGGCCAAGTTGGTTAGATTTATTTTAAGTTTTAAGCTAATCTAAGTCTGTTTTTAAGAATTTTTAAGTTTGAAAAATTGTTTTTTTCAAAGTTTTTTAAGGTTACCCTTGAAACTGTGGATTTAAGAAAAGCTACGAAGTGCTTATTAGATAAAGCACTTGGATCTAAAGTTTAGTGTCAAAAAAGAGTGTTTTGTTTGTTTTAAAACAGCTTCAAAACAAACCTTGTGTCAATTAGACTTTTGATAAGACAAAGCTGTCAAAAAGGTAATATGACAAATTTTTAATCTAAAAGCCCATTTTCACTCTCAAAAATCAGCAGGATTAAATTGTGTTTTTTTGGATTCTTAAAATTGGTTGCACAATTTCTTCTATGAGTACTAAGCTGTTTTTAAAACTTATTTTTTAGTTTCGTGCTTATGTTGACAAGCTTTAAAAAGCTGCAAATATAAGCCCTTGTTGTTAGCGATTAATCACCACTGGTGCAAAAAGGGGTGATATTAAGCTTCCCTTTCTAGCATTTTAGTGAACTAGCCCAAGATTTTTGCTTATTATTGTGAGCCCTAAGCTCCTTAATAAGCCCACTAATCTCACAGCCCTTGAAAAGCTCTTTAGATGCTTATTTTTAAAGCTATAAGTTGCCCTTTGACTGTTTTAGCTTAAGCTTAGTGTACAAATGGCTTGTTTCCATTCTTGGCTTATTCAGCTTATTTCATAAGCTCCATTTAGCTCATAGTGCTTAGTTAGGATAAGTTAGGTCCCTCTTAAGCTTATTCTCTTTAATTTCAGCTTATTTGTCCACAAAAGGTCCAAAGACTTAAGCACTTTTGCCCTTTAAGCTTACCTTTAGACTTTCTGTCATATAAGCTCTTCATCTAATTTAGTCTTAGCATTTAGTCTTTTTAGTGCTTATTTAAGTTTAGTTAAGACCCCCCCCCCCCCCCCCCTTTTAGATTTTTAGCCCTAGCTTAGCTTATTAGTCCACAAAGTCCAAATGTCTTCGCTTTTTTTTAGCCTTAAGCTCACTTTGAGCATTCTGCCGTTTTTAAAAAGCTAGTTTTTAGCTTATTCATAGCTTTTCAAAAAAAGTTGTAGTTGAGAAAGTTGTTAAGCCCCATGAGCTTAACAACTTTGTTTTACAAAGTTTTTCCAAAAAAAAAGAAAGGAGACAAGGGGTTACCCGGGTGAGCAAGACTCAACCCGGGTCTCAACCTTCGTACACCTTTCTTTACCAACACACAATTCCCCGCTGCGCCCTTGGACTTTTTCGTTATAGTCCAAGGGCTTTTGATATTTATATACGATTTTGGCTTTAAAGCTTATAAAGCTGTTAACCACTTATTTTCGGGCTTATTATTAACCAACTTTTTGTTTCTTATTTTTCGTAGGATTATTATAGTGTAAAGTATTTTTAGTAAAATTTTTCAGAATGTTTTAAAAAGTCATTTAGTATTTTTTTATTTTTACAATTTCATTTTCGTTAAAAGTTTAAAAAATTCATAAAAAATTAAAAAATTATCAAAAACAATATTTTCTGTTAGAAAATTTTATATAGTTCATATATTTGTAGGAAAAAAATAAAAAATTTTTCGTAGGGTCATTTTTAACAAAACTTTTTGCTTTTAAAGAACGGGTCCTGTGCGGTTTTTTTGTCCTGACATCTTTTGGGTCAACGAACTGTTCCGTTTTCGGACCTAGTCTTTTTCATTCATCGTTTATATTGTTCCCAAGAGTAGTTTAAAGTGAAAATTCTTCGTAGGGTAAATTTTAAAGATTTTAGTTTTTCCCCCTTTGTTCGGGATTCGTGCTCTCCCGTTTCAGCTTAATTTTCGTCATTTTTAGATTTTCTTAAACATTTTTGTTGTTATTGTTTAAATTGACTTTTCCTCACCTCAAATCAATTCTCACACCTTCAAACTCAAATCTTCGACTGTACGATTTTCCAGGTCCAGCCTCGTTGGGGGGATAAACGACCCGGGAAACAGTTCTATACTACTTCACGGTATAATTGATCATGTTTGATTTTAACTATATATAATTATATTTTATCATATATTATATATTTAGTATAAAATTCTACAATCAATTTTTGGCGCCGCTGCCGGGGAGGCTGTGAAAACGACTATCGTTACGTTTGACAATTTGTGTTTGAATCTGTGAATATTTTCTTTTATAAACATATAAAAAATACAAAAATATTTTTCATTTTCTTTTATTAGTATAATTATCAGATAAAAACCAAAAAAAAAAAAAACCAAAAATATAAAAACATTGTCCATAAAAAAGAAATAAAATTCACAAATTGGTAAAATACCAAAATATAATATTCTCAACTGAGGTAAATATCATAAAAACTTCCGGAGAACTTGTTTGGTTTCCCAACTCGAACTAAAGAATTAAAAACTTGCCGAATTGTGTCCTCTTACAACGTACGGCTTCACCTTGAAAAATTAGACAAACTATAAAGTGGTATAAGGAAGGGTTGTTCCAGGACTACGACCCAAAGGAGAAATAAGCTTCGCGCTATTCCTACTCCTCCGCTCACCTGTGCGTTTATCTTTTTGAGAGCTACGTGAATAAGTAGATTATTGTGGTTAAGTTGTCTTATCCTCATTGTCGGTAAAATACATTGTGAAATAAATCATTGAAAACCAGGAAAAAAAATTAGTGTAAATTTCTTTTTATATTTCTATTTTGTCATAATATGCGCACAAAAAATCGTTCTCAGAGCCTAGACGTTGACAACCACAACCCTACCAACTTCATGTTTAATCATCCAATCTTGAGAACCTGATAATCCTCCCATAGTTACGATGGCTGATAATCGTACTATGGCGCAATTGGCTCGAGCAACCCACCCGAGGGTTTGAGGATTCGATCGTTTGTGCCCCGAAATAAACCCGCGAACAACTTTGAGATCAAGCATGGTCTACTTAATCTTGTTCAAACAAGCAATTTTTTGGACACACACACGATAAAGAAACCCGCACATGCCCACATCCGATATTTCAACAAGATCACTTCTACGATGAAGTTCCCGAACGTCCCGAGTACGTCGGTTAAGCTTATGCTTTTCCCATTTTCCCTCGAGGGAGCAGCCCGGATATGGCTGGAAAAAGAACCCCCTCGGTCGATTGAAACATGGGATGATCTTGTTTCGAAATTTATTAACAAATTCTTCCCTCCCTCTAAAACGACAAATCTCAGAAATGAAATCACGAGATATCACAGGCAAAAAAAATGATGAGTACGTATTATGATGCTTGGGATCGTTTCAATGATCTTTTAAGGTGAATGCCCTCATCATGGGTTTTCAGAATTGCATCAACCGATACATTCCTATAAAGCCCTAAACTCGTATGATCAAGAATCATTGAACATTCTGGCTGGAGCCGGGGAGGTAACTTCTTAACAAAATGCCTCGAGAAAGTTTAAAAAATCATCGAAGCAAGTCTAAGGTACGTCAATCAAAAACAAAGATGTTGTTAGCTAAAATGAGTACAACACGCTCTTCCACCCCATCAGTCTCATCGATGTTGCTACTGAACTCAAAGACCTGGTTCGGGCATTAATTCTCGACAGAAAGAACCAAACCCCAGCTTCCGCCCCCGTAAAAGCGGTTGAACAAAGTTGTGTAACTTGTGGGGGAGGTCATTCTTATCAGAACTGTCCAGCCACTATGAAACATTACCATGACAATATCCCAAGTAAGTGTCCCAAGGGGCCGCTGCTGCCAATTTCAACCAAGCTAATTCAGGTTATCGACCTTCTGATGATCTCAAATCAAATTCGAACATCCTGGTTTTCCTCCCATTCAGAATCCTCATAGCAAATAGTCAAAAACAATTCAACGAGGAAATAGACTTAAATCAAAACACGGAAACAATATTCAACCAAGCAGATTTAAAGACCTCCGGTCAATCAACAGTAGCCCCATCAAGGACCCGCTTACTCCTCAGACACACGGTGTGACAAAACATGATTTGAAAGATATTCCACATGCCAATGAATTGCAGTGTTGAGAAACATGCAAAACAAGGTCAAAACCTGCAATCCCAAATGGCAATATTCACTGACATGCTGTTCAAATTTGTTACTGCTAATACAGCGTCTACTTCTGGTTCTGGAACTCTTCCTGGTAACACGTTGTTTTACCAACCAAGATGGACAAGATTTAAAAGGTAGCACTACCACGATAGTGGGTTACCATCCAAGACCGAAAGCAGTCACAGACGCCGAGGTGACAAAGGACACGATGCCTCCTGCTAATAACGGAAGCACCGAAGACGTCCAACCTCCTGTTGTTCAAATTCAGTCTCGTAATCCAAATCCTATAGCCCAATGTTGCTCTGTTGTTACTCCAATTCCTAAAGCATCATTCCATTTCCATCAGAAGAAATTGATGAAAGGCCAAGGAAAAAGCTAACGACCAAAATCGAGAAATTCTACTGAAAACTTAGAGATTGAGTTTCCAAGATTAGCTTTACCGAGCCGTTGATGCTCATTCATTGGCCTAAATATGCTTCCCAACTTTAAAAACCTTAATTAGAAACAAAGAAAAATTTGAACTGAATTGGCAAGAACTCCTTTAGAATGAAACTGTTCAGCGTCATCCTCACAAGTATAACAAAAGAAACTTGGAGACACCTGGCCGTTTTCTGATTCCATGTGAATTTACGGGGATTAATACATGCAACGCATTGAGAGCTTGAGCGAGCATTAATCTCATGCCTTATTCTTATAGGAACAATCTATCTCTTCCTGAATTACCCGACCTGCATGATTCACTAGAACTAGCTGACCGTATCGATCACTAACCGAGTCGGTATCGGCTGAAGATCTTTGTTAAATGTGGGAAAAGAAATTCCATTTCCACTGACTTCGTGGTCGTTGATTTTGAACCAAACCCCCAAAAGTACCTTTATTCTCGGGCGATGTATCCTTGAAACCAGTCATGCTTTATAGGAGTTTATGAAGGTGAGTATTACCCTTCGTGTTGGCAGGAGGAAGCCATCACATTCAATCTGGACCAAACTTCAAGATACACAAGCTGATTACAACCATATGAACGGAAACAAAATCGAACGTCATTGAAAGGCTTGTTATGATATTTCTCAATAGTCCTACGGATTTTCAAACGTGATCGCGAGTGGCAATTTTTCCCACTCCATATTTTGGAGCCGATTGTTTTCTACTTGCTTCTCAAATCTCACTCCTTTCGGGACAGAGATTTTTCTTTTTAATTGAAGAAGCAGATTCGTTTCTTGCTCCTGAAGATGATCCAACTTCATCTGAAGTTGATCCAACTTATCAGGATCCTGAGGGGGACATCCTGCTTCTAGAGGCAATTTTGAACAGTGAACCACTACCCCCCCTCCCAAATCAAGAACAATATCTGCCTGGAGTTAGGAAAGAACTCAAACTCTGTGAAGCTAAAACCGTTGAATCTTCCGTTGATGAACCTCCCGAGGTTGAACTCAAGGAACTGCCACCCCATCTTGAATAAACGCATTTTAGAAGGTGACGACAAGTTGCCGTCATAAATGCTAAACTAAAAAGAGTAGAAAAGGCTATCTCTTCGTCAAGGTTCTTCAAGTCTCCCAAGCAAGCCATCGCTGGAAACACTCCGATATAAAGTGGTGTTACCCGAATTTTGTACTCACAAAATTCTAATGGAAGAGAACTACTACTACGAACCATCTTGCAAAGTCCAGAGAAGGTAAACACCAAAATTCCACGACGATTACAAGAAGAGGTTGAAAAACTCCTTGACTGCTGGATAGATTACCCCATCTCTGACATCCTTGGGTAAGCCTTGACACTGTGTAACCTAAGATAGAGAGGCATAAACCGTCATCAACAAATGATTGAGAATGAACTAAGTTCCTACTCGAACTTGTCACATAGAATAGGATGCGAGTATGTATTGATTACGAAAGCTTAATGAAGCCTCGCCAAAGGACCAATTCCCATGCCCTTCATATAGGACCAAATGCTCGAAAGACTATCATAAACCATACTAACTAGTTTTCCTCGATGGCTTCACGGGTTATTTTCAGATCTCCCCAATGGACCCAAAAGATCAAGAAAAGACACCCTTTACTTGCCTGAGATCGACCTTCGCCTATCGTCGGCATGCCTTTGGCTATGCAATGCTCCGGGTACATCCATGAAGTATGATGGCAATCTTCCACATATGAATTGAAAAAACGATGGAAGTAATTTATGGATGACTTTTCGGTCTTGTTCGTGGACCTCTTTCTCTAAAGTGCCTACCCATGTTATGGAAAAGATGTTGAAGCGGTGAGAAGACACCAATTTGTACCCCTTTAAACTGAGAAGAGCCATTTATGGTGAGGGTAAGGCATTGTTCTTGTTAGCCTCAAAATTTGAGTCGATACAATGGAAGACGATCATAACTATATTAGGTCTCATTCATTAAAATAATTATACCGATGTAATGGCTATACACCGGGTAAACGGGCTCTTAAATGTAATCTAACCGGTCACGTTATCGGGCGAAAAGCCCAAGTATCCGAGCCCGGCCCTTATAAATACCAAGGCAAGAATGCCTCTTGGTATTAATAATAAATACCCTCTCCAAGTCTGATAGAGAAGGGGGTTGTTCTTGTAATACCATTGTAATTTTCGTAATCTTACCACTTTTTTCTTCTCTCTACCATTCATCTCTCTCTAACTTCTCTCTAAACTACTTCCATATTTTCTCATCTTATTTTCTAGTTTCGGATATGAAGTGAAAGTGATTATATTTGGTGACGACATTTGGTATCATTCGCCACGGGTGGGTTTAGTTTTTGTTAGTTTTAGTGGTTGTTTCGTGTTAGTTTTTGTTTGTTTGTTTCGTGTTTTGTTTTTTTGTAAGCAAAGTGGTTCGATTTAGTAATTTTTCTTGTAATCGTGGTTATTTCGTGCGTGGCTAAGAAATCGCAAGGACGAAAAGATCGTGTTGTTAGTGCCTCAATCGAACGAGGGTCTTTCAGTTTTGGATCGAACTAGATCCTACTTCAAGGACCGAACGAGCACCATCTTTGTTTGATCGAACGAGTGTCTTTACTTCAAACGATCGAACGAGTGGTGTGTTTGGTTCGAACAAGCACAATCGAACAAGAGACCATCGAACAAGCTCATTCGAACTAGCACCATCGAACGAGTCTCAACATTTGAGGATCGAACTAGTGACATTTCTCGTGATCGAACGAGTGGTTTTTTTCTGTCTTGATCGAACGAGCATCTTCTTCAAGGATCGAACGAGTTGATCGAACTAGAGTCGATCGAACAAGCATACTAGCGTGATCGAACCAGCGTGATCGAACGAACGTGATCGAACGAGCGTGATCGAACGAGCGTGATCGAACGAGCGTGATCGAACGAGCGATCGAACGAGAAATTTTTTTTGGACCGAACGAATTTTTTTGAAAATTTGTGTGACGAAAAGGGTTTCAGTAAAACAGCCATAACTTTTGATCCGTAAGTCCGTTTTAGGCCCGTGACCTCTCAAATCGAAGAGAAAAACGAGACGGATCACGCTGTAACCATCCTTTAGCTGGTTAAGGATTTTTCGAAGCCCAAAAACATCGTTTTCCATGATTTATTGACACTTTTCAGTTTTTTTTGGAATTTTCGCTGATTCCAAATCAAATCATTCACGGTTTTTTCTTGATTTTGTAAAATCCCGTGAAAGATACGATTCTTCTCTCGGTTTAAATCAAGAATTGTAAAATCCCGTGAACATTAATTGTACTCAATCCACAACAACAATCACTTTACCTGCTTAAGATCCTACAAAATCATTCTCACTTCATAATTCTTCAATCATTCATCATGACAACTCAAATTGCAACTTCCACAACTGACAGTCAAATGCACAACAACATAATGGCAGCAGGTTCAAGGGATCGTCCACCAATGCTTGCAACATACGATAATGCACAATGGCGTCACGGTTCTTACAGATACACGTGATACAACCAATGGTGATGCCTTAATACGGAAGTGCATTCTCACAGGTCCTTATACTCCAACAATGGTCACTACACCAGCTGTTCCGGCCAACAGAGAATTCTCCGGAAATTCCTGAAAAAATATCATCGAGACATTTTTCTGAAATATGACTCCTGAGAACAAAGCTCATTATGAATCTGAAAAGAAGCGATCATTTGATATTGACGGGAATTGAGATGAAATATACTCAACTGTTTATGCATGTCAGACAGCTTGCAAGAAATGTGGGAAGCCATCGAGATGTTCCAACAAGGTGGAATCACTCAATATTCAAGATGTCAAGAACAAACTTTATTTTGGGGAGTTTGTCAATTCACTTTCTCACGATGGAGAGACAATTGACTTACTAACAAGATTCTACAAAATGAGAATGAAATGATCAGAAACAATTACATTGCAAACAATGCAAGTCAATGTTCAATTTCTTCAACAACTTCACCAGAATGTCAATATTTGGTCACGATTGTGAAGCAACAACACAAGTTGGATGAAGTTTTTTCATATCATAAGCTCTTTGAACATTCTGAAACATACATTCCAGACAAGTTAAGTGATGTGTTAATGAAACTCCGTGCTGAAAGAATGGCCAAGAATGCTAACCCATTAGCACTTGATCAAACTGCTCAAACAATCAAGATACTTTCTCAAACACCAATACATCATAAATCATAATCACTAACATCCAAAGCTTCACTTCCAACCCAGATCTCATACAACTACAAGACACAAAGGCAAAGAGATAGCCAAACCAATCACACCTCCATCTGAGTCAGCTTCTAAAGAAGACAGTGATCCTGAACAAGCTCAGAAGGATAAAGACATGTAGAAAAATTTGGCTCTCATTGCAAAGTACTTCAAGAAACTATACAAACCTACCAACAACAACCTTAGACTTCTTCAAACACCAGAAACAAGAATGTGGATACTACTCCACGGTATAAGAATGACAATCAGACTGGACAATTTAGGAATCAGAGGGCAGTGAATGTTGCTGAGGCTAGGGACATTGTAGGTGGTCAAGTAGTGCAGCAGTCTGGGATACAGTGTTTTAACTGCATGGAATTTGGTCATTTTGCTAAGGAATGCAGAAAGCCAAAACGGGTTAAAGACTCTACGTATCACAAGGAAAAGATGTTGTTGTGTAAACAAGCTGTGAAAGGTGTTCAACTTCAAGCAGAGAAATCTGACTGGCCAGCAGACACGGATGAAGAAATTGATGAACAAGAGTTGGAAGCATATTACAGCTACATGACAAAGATCCAGGAGGTTCCTAATGTAAACTCAGGAACTGATACTGAGCCATTAGAACAGGTACAATACAATACTAAAAATGATGTGTTTGCCAATGAAATACAACATTTTGAGAAATTTGAATCCATTAGTAACACATGTGTAGTGAAAACGGATGATAGTAATGTCATTCCTAATTCACCAGATATGTGTGATAATGATATTCAGAATGACCAAAATGATGTAGAATGTGATGATAAGCGTGTTGCACTTGCTAATTTAATTGCAAATCTAAAACTTGATGTTGATGAAAATAAAAAGATTCAAAAGCAATTAAAGAAAGCAAATGCAACATTGACTCAAGAATTGACTGAGTCCAAATCTATTCTTACGGAAACTAGTAGAACTCTGGGGGAATCTAATAGTATTCGATATAGTTGCTTAGTTGCACTTCAAAATAAATAGACTGAGCTTGAGGAGTACATGGCCTTTAATAATCGTACTGTTGACTATGAGAAATGATAAGTGCTTAATTACACATATCTTTTACCTCTAAAAACGAGCTTAAATGACCAAAAACAGACAAAAACTGC
>BQNB010059780.1:3373-37184 GCA_026074375.1 Tanacetum coccineum | reverse complement strand
TTGGATTTTTATATAACAATACCTTCACAATCGGTTCGATAGTAGTCATTTTGTGATTCATTACCCAAGTCATGTCGATTTACACATGGCAATATGTTATCATTGTGCTCGTGAATGAATGTACTAAATTCCTCATTGACTTCGTCATATGTATCTTTGTAATTCTTGGTAGGTGTTCTAAAGACAATAGACAATTTTTATCTATCTAGTCTTTCACATAAAACACTTGGCGAGCTTGTGAGGCTAATATGAACGGATCATCCTTGTGGCCTAAACTATTCAGGTCTACCAATGTATAACCAAGATTAGGATTGTGTTTGAACCCACCGGCTTTGTGATTAACCCAATCATATTTGAAAAGAGGAATTTGCCTGAAACGGTAATCTAGTACCCATATCTCTTGTAAAACCCCATAATAAAATGCTTTTCTTATGGTTGCAACTTCTTTAGATATGTGAAGATCTACTGCCTCAACACTAACCCCACTTAACAATGAGGACTTGCAACAAATTAATCCTGATGATTTAGAAGAGATGGATTTGAGGTGGCAGATGGTTATGCTAATAATGAGGGCAAGGAGACTCTTGAAGAACACTGGAAGAAAGCTTACTGTTACTGGTAATGATACCATTAGGTTTGATAAGTCCAAGGTGGAGTGTTATAACTGCCACAAAAGGGGACACTTTGCATGGGAGTGCAGGGCTCCAAGGAACCAAGAAAACAGGAATAGGGAGAACACAAGAAGGGTTGTGCCAGTAGAAACAACTACTTCTAATGCTTTGGTGTCTTGTGATGGTTCTGGTTATGATTGGAGTGATCAAGCAGAAGAAGGTCCAACTAACTTTGCACTCATGGCTTACTCTTCTACGAGTTCTAACTCTGAGGTATCTAATAATTCAAAATGTTCATCATCTTGTTTGGAAAATGTTAAAGTTCTTAAAGAACAAAATGAACAACTGTTAAAATACTTAAGGACATCTACGCTAAATGTTATTGCTTATAAAACAGGTTTAGAGTTGATGACATCAAATAACATCTATTTTATAGCATCATGTATCTTATGTTATTAACCTATTTTGTATAGTTATTGCAAAGAATTATTACTTAATTGTTTATATTTGAGATTTGCAGTAATTATGGAGTAATTGGTGAAGGTTCACAAAAGGCGCGCATTCTGGAGCTTAAATGAAGATATTTTGATCATTACTATTCTAAAGACCAATACGACGTATCCATCAAGGAAGATAAGGCGTATCCGTGCATGCACTCACCAAAGACCACTCAGGAATAAAGATCAATACACCATATCCAGAGGACTCAATACGCTGTATTTAAGACATAGAATCAATATAATATTCAGGAAGATATCAAGCGTGGTCCCTACTCTAAGAAATCCCTAATACGCCATATCCAACTCTTGGATACGCCGTATCCGACTGACTTCCAGACCCTATAAATACAAAACTCAAAAATGAGTTTTAAGTGTGCTAAATCATATTCTCGATACCTAAACAACAAAAGTTGATTTTTAGAGGAGAAAAAGAGCAGAAGAGGTCGAGCAACATATTCAATTCCATAGAAGACAACGTGTAATTCCATATACTTTAGTAATCGTTCAGTTTTTGGTATCATTCGTTAACTCGATTAGTTTACATTGGCTAAATAATTACTCTTGTATTTCTTATGATGTTTGAAGGCTAATACCTTCGGGTATTAGCCATTATTATGAAGATCTGAATGTTTGGTTTATCTCGATTTCTTAATTTATCGTTGAGTGCTTGTTTATGTTTATCAATTTATACTTGTTTACGTGCTTTTGTATGCGACCTATCATTCAACTGGATCTAGTAAAGCGGACCAAGCGGATCTAGAGTCTGGGATAGCTCTCCATATATTAATTTATACATCTAAAATCATAGTTACATAAATATTGTCCTTCTAAGTTTGTGTCTAGGATACGCTCCGGGCTTAACTAGTTAATTGAATATTGCCAATGGTTTATTGATCGTGTTGACTAGCAGGTGACCTAGATAATTCAACAAGTAACGTTCTAATTCCATTGGATAGTTGGACAAGTGGACTACTAGTGTATAAATTGCCATTAAGCGGTAAGTAGGTAAAGTCTCTATGAGCTAGGGTTTAACAAGATCACCATTGCTTTAATCCCGAAGATAGATTAAAATCAGGAAATAAGGATGCTTTATGCGGATGCCTTAATTAGGACAGAATTAATGTGTCTAGGTGTTAGGATGATGTAACGCCTAAGTCTTAAGAATAATATATGTGATATGTGTGAAAACACATATCCGTTTTATATCAAAAATGACCCATAAAAGACAAAATTGTGCTTAAAATGCTTGTATATTGCTTGTTTTGTCTATGTGATTGTGTAGGTACGGATAATGCAAATATCACAAGAAAACGGTCAAAGCCGGACAAACACGGACACGGGAACGGATAAAGAGTGTATAAGAGCCGGAAGTTTATTATCAAAGGTCAAATGGTCAACCTTGGTCAACCACAAGAAGACAAATCTTTCAAAAATACCAAAATACCCTTAATGTTAAACCAAAATTCATAAAAAGCCCCTAAAACCCTAACACCGTTATCTTTTTATTAATAAAAGATAACGGTCGTTAACCTTCTTATAAAACCCAAATCCAAAACCTGTTAACCTTACCAAGCCCAAAACCATAACCATTGGCCCAATCTTTTTTATATAAGCCCGAAGTCAAACATATAACCCGGGTCAAAGAAAAATCAAACGCACCCTTTTATATCGCGAGAAATATTGTTGTTACTGTTTATCTTCTTCTTTGATTTACCTAGCCTCAAAACAAGGGGTAAATGCAAATTAAGGACGTGGCTATGCAATTCAAGTGACAAGGTCCAAGCTGGCAGAGTTATACGTCACATAAGCCTCTCATTGGCTAAAACCTAAAAGGTGTGACACGCAAGATTTGGAAAGAAACACACGAGGACATGGAATTTTGCACTAAAATGAGTACAAAAGAAGCACACAAGGTCTGACACACAAAATGCCATGTTGGCAATCCGTGTGATCAAATCTAATCCAACGGCTCAAAGTTAGGATCCAATGATTGGCTTGAATGAAGGGACAAGATCATGGGAGCGTATAACAAACTCAGGACCTAAAAGCATCCTCTGAATGCTATAAATTCAAGCTCACTCCTCACACACATCATCTCTCTTTTCCTGCATTTTTTTAGTTCTTAAGTAGCTTGTGTAATTTTTTAGTTTAAATGTAATTTCTCATTAAGCTTTTGTATTTTGAAATCCAAGTTATGTAATCTGTTTTTAAATCAATGAAATATTAGTTTACTTTATGAAATCTATTTTAGCTTATTATATTTCTCAAAGCACTTGTCACTGTTACATAAGCTCTAAATAAGCTCATCATAAGCTCTCTTAGTCTTTAAGCTAAGATTGAGCTCAAATCAAGCATCTAATCTACTTAAAACTTTAAAATCAGTTTAATACCTTTGCTAGAATGGAATTGAGCTTTTTGGATGATAAGCTTAACCTGGAAGAGCTTATGGGACCCTACCAGCTTATCCTTGGATAAGCTGGAGCTTGTAGAACAGCTCCTTGAGCATTAATAAGCCTTTGTTTAGCTAAGGCTTTGGTAAGTTCCTTATTTCTATTTCTGTCTTAATTTTCTAGCTTATAATTTGCTTATTTTGCTTATAATCTAGCTTGTTTGTGCTTAATTCTGTCTCATTGTGCTTATTGATCATGTTTTATAATCTGTTTTTAGCTTAAGTAGTGTAGATCTTAGTTTTTCACTTTTTGTCTTATAAATCAATAAAAACCAAAAATAATTAGCATAGGTATAAGTTCTTCATTTCTGGCTTATTTGCTTATTGATTAAGGTTTATTTTGGTTGTTATAAGCTGTGCACTATCTGGTTTTAAAGTTTTACTCACTAGATTTCATTTTCAAAAGCTTAAATGGATTTTAAAACTTTTAAAGGGGTGTTTGGGACAACAGCACTAACCACAAGTTAGTGCTGTTTGTGACCACTTGGTCTCTTATAGTTGATTTAAATCTCTCATTTAAACTGTTTTGAATAGGATTTATAAGTTAGATTAGCTTTAAATTAGTTTTCATTAGTTGGTTTACTAATAGCTCAAATCTGTCTAGTCTCACTTTGCTTTAAAAGCTTTAATCAGTTCCAATGTTTAAAATGGTCTTGTTAGTTTTTAATGTGGTGTCAAATAAGAATTAGATTAAGTGTCTTAGGCCTGCATTCAATGGAATTTGGTTTTGTTCATGTAAGTGCAATCTGCACCAGGATAGACAAAAGAAAAAATAACTAGTTTCAAGTTCAAAATTCAAAGGGTAAAAGTAATCTATAGGTTTTGATTTTTGGTTTACAAATAGAGTAGGGGTTTTAATTAATCTGTTTCATATTAGTTTTTATTAAAAAGGTCTTATGATAATCTGTTTTTAGCTCTTAAATTAGCCATTTGTCATTTCAATTTTCAAATAATATAGTTAGCTTATGCTATCTAATTTGCCTACTTTCAGACAGTTTTTTTTCTTTAAGCTCTTGTTGTCTCAAACTTTTGCAAAAGGCATTTTCATAAAGCCTCTAGGTCAAGCTTTCAGAAAAGTCAAGTATCAATTCTTACGGTGCTTATTTGCTTGCTTAAAATAAGCCTCAAAGTCTGCCTTGGGTCTGTTTGGTTTGTAGTTTTCCATTATGAGCTTATTTTGATTTTCTAGCTTATAGCCTGTTCTTTATGCTCATTCCTAGCTTAGTTTAGCTTATTAGTTTAGTTATTAAGTAGCTTATAGCTTATTTGGTCTGTTTTTAGCTTATCTTAGAATTTGTAGCTTATAAAGTTTTCTAAAAAACCAAAAATAAAGTTAAGTAGTTCTGTCATGTTTTCAGCTGTTTTACAGCTTATTTAGTGCTTTTCAAGATTAGTTGCTTCTATTAAAAGTGTCTATTCTCAACTTATCTTCAACTTTGTTTTTATAAGTTTTCAAAAAAAAGAGAAGATGGAAATCTGGGGTGAGCAAGGCTCGAACCCCCGACCTCAACATCCTCAACTTTATAAACGCCTCACACCACACGCCTCACTACTAACGAGCCCTGGGGTCTTTTTCATTCTAGGATTGCAAAATCTATTACTTATATACATTTTAGGCTCTTTAGTACAATAAGCTGTTTAAGCTTATTACATAGCTTATTCGATAAGCTGTGTAACCAAGCTTATTTTTCCTAGATTCCTATTAGTTCAAGCTATTTTCTATAATTTTTTTAGAATTTTTATATTTAGTTTAGTATTTTTAAACATTTATTTTTATTAAAAATTTTAAAAAATCATAAAAAATAGAAAACTAATTAAAAAATATAATTCTTTTTTAGAAAATTTTATTTTATTATATAGTTTCTAGGAAAAATAGTTTTTCTTAAGTAGGGTTAAAATTGCAAAATTTCAATTTTTAAAGAACGGGATTCGTTCCCGTTCACGTTTTTAGTGTTTTTAAGCTCATTTCAACTCCGTTTTGTTCTAGTTTTCTTTAAACTTACTTTTTAGTCAATTAGAGTATATTAAAAGTGAAAATTTCATTTTAGGTTTAATTTTGGAAATTTAGGGTTTTTAATCATCGTTTAGGGTTCCCGTTTTGCGTTTTTAGTTAAAGTTTTAATTCCCGTTATTAAAGTTAGGTTTAATTGTCCTTTAAATTGTTCAATTTTAGGATTTTAGGAAACAAATCATCTTTGAACCAATTCAAATCATTGTCCGATCAACAAACGTGGTCTCAATTTCATAAATCATTGGGGAAATACGACCCGGGAATCATACTTCCCGGTTAATATACGTATAATATATATATTTGTGAGAATTTTCCTTTCTTCCTTTGTCCTCAAGGGTAGTTTGGTAATTTTCTATACTTATATCATTTTACGTGTATAGAATTGCTACAATCAATTTTTGGCGCCGCTGCCGGGGATTTGTGATTAAGATTCTTTCGTTTGAAGTTTGTCGATCGTGATTTGGAGAACCTTTCGTCTTCGAAAGTTACGCTTTTAAGAAAATAAAAAAAAATTAAAAATATAAAAAGTAAAAAAATATTTTTCTTTTCTTTTTAGTATAAGTAGAAGATTAAAAACAAAAATACAAAAATATTTGTTCTTCCGGATTTTTTGATTTTTCTCGTTAATTAGTGAATATTTAAAAAGTTACAAAGTTGGTAAAAGAACACCAACAAATAATACCTTCAATTGAGGTATTATCCATCAATAAGTTCCCAACTCGAATAAAAGATTTAAAAACTTACCATTTGTGTCACTTACGAAATACGGCTCACCTTAAAAAGTAAAATTTTTAAGAGCTACCGTGAAGTAAGTTTGATTATTTGGTTCAAGTTGTCTATCTCGTTGTCCGTTAAAATTAGATTGTGAATAAACTTTTGAAAAACCAAAAATATTTTTTTTATTTTTCTATTTTCTTTAAATAGTGCATGCGCACTAGACGTTCCAATTATCCTAATAATTCAAACGTCACAATTCCAAGACGTCGGAGAAGACAAGTTTCTAACATAGTCGAACCCGAGATTCGAACTATTGTTGAAATGGCGGAACGTACCATGGAAGAGCTACTCCGGGCACCCACGGAAGGGTACGGAGAAGCTATTGTTTTACCAGAAATTAATGCGGATCATTTTGAGATTAAGACGAATTTGCTTCAATTGGTTCAAGCGAACCCGTTTAACGGTCGTGAGAATGAGAATCCTCATGCTCATATTAATAGTTTCAAGAGAATTACCTCGACTTTACGATTTAGGAATGTGCCTAACGATGTGATTAAGCTTATGATGTTTCCATATTCGCTCGAGGGAGCCGCTAAAACTTGGTACGAGACTAGAAAGAACCCCCAAATTCAATTCTTGACTTGGGAGATCTCGTTACCAAGTTTTGTGAATCAGTTTTTTCACCTCCTTCGAAAAACCACTCACTAAAGAATGGAAATTTCTCGATTTACACAAAAATTTGAGGAACTCGTTTTAGTGAACTGGGAACGATTTAAGGAGTTGCTTAGAGCATGCCCTCATCACGGATTTACGGAGTTAACTCAAGTTGATACCTTTTACAACGGTTTAAACGAGAATGAACAAGACTCCTTAAATGCCGCGGCGGGTGGAAATCTTTTGAGTAAAACGACTAGAGAGGCTTTAAATATAATTGAGAATAAATCAAAAGTTCGTTATTCTCGTAATAGGTCAGATGCTTCTAGGATGAGTGCTACTTCTAGTAAAACAGATGAGAGAATCGATAAGCTCGCGGATCAACTTTCGACCTTAATCGAAATTGTTTCTAAAAAAGTTGTCACTCCCGCTCCGGTTAAAGCGGTTGAGGAATCTTGTGTTACTTGTGGTGGTGCCCATTCTTTGTATAATTGTCCGGCTACCGATAACAATCAGGCTAGTGTTTGTGCGACTACGGGTACTTACAATCAAGTTAACCCTCCAAACCGTGTTAGTAATCAAGGTTTTCAAAATCAAAAATAATCATAATAGGTTTAATCAGAATCATGTTCAAGAGAATAATTTTAATCGGGGGAATAATTTTCATGGAAATCAAGGTTTTCAAAATCAAAATAATCATGCTCCAAATTTTCAAAACCAGGGATTTCAAAACCAACCTTTTCAAGTGCCTAATAATCAAGTTCAACAAGAAATTTCAAATGATTTTTCAAGTTACAAGAGGAATAATGATCAGATGTTAAGGAACATGCAAAATCAAATCAACCTCTGTTGAAGAACCTTAAGAATGAAATTCAAAACACGATAAAATCTCAACAAGCCGTCATGATGAATCAACAAACCACTTTTCAAAATAATTTGCAAAACATGATTTGTGGATTGTTTCAAAACCAAGCCTCAACTTCGGGTACTCTTCCGAGTAACACAATCCCAAACCCGAAGGGTGAGATGAAAGCAATCACTACTCGAAGTGGTGTTGCTTACGAGGGACCCTCGATTCCTACTAATCCTTCTCCTAAAAAGGTAGTGGAACAAGAAACCAAGGAGACAACGGATAAAGAGCAAACAAATTTCCAAGGAAGTACCGCTCAAATCCCACCTCCGGTTATCCCCATTTCTATTCCGGAACCCGATGTTCCGAAGA
Organism: Tanacetum coccineum; assembly: GCA_026074375.1. NCBI lineage: Eukaryota > Viridiplantae > Streptophyta > Magnoliopsida > Asterales > Asteraceae > Tanacetum > Tanacetum coccineum. The sequence continues at coordinate 29,020 of BQNB010059780.1, read as the reverse complement.
CTTTGCCTAAAACCACTCCTATTCCGGAATCCGATATTCCGAAGAATTTACCTAAGCCAAATATTCCATATCCTTCACGACGTGATGATCAAAAGTCCCGTGATAAAGCTTCGAATCAAATGGAGAAGATCTTCCAAATCTTTCAAGATTTGCGCTTCGACATTAGTTTCGCGGATGCTTATACTTTGAGCAAAGATTTGCTCCTGCACACCGATTAAAGAGTTTGCTCATGAATAAGGAAAAGTTGCTTGAGTTAGCTAAGATACCGCTAAACGAGAATTGCTCGGCGATGCTTCTCAAAAAGCTTCCCGAAAAGCTTGGAGATCCCGGCAAGTTTCTTATTCCATGTAATTTCCCAGGAATGGATGTATGCCACGCCTTGGCCGATCTTGGCGCGAGCATAAATCTTATGCCTCTTTCTATTTGGAAAAAGCTTTCCCTGCCTGATCTTACACCAACTCGGATGACTTTAGAGTTAGCAGACCGATCGATTACTCGTCCTAAAGGACTCGCCGAAGATATTTTTGTCAAAGTTAGGAATTTCCATTTTCCTACCGACTTTGTTGTTGTCAATTCGAAGCCGATCTCTCGAAGTTTCCCGCCTCATACTTGGGAGATCCTTTTTGAGAACCAGCCGTGCTTTAATTGATGTATATGAAGGAGAGCTTGTTTTAAGGGACGGAAATGAACAAATAACTTTTCATGTCAATGGCACGTCAAAACATCCTCAAAAGCATGAGTTAATTAAAATGGTTAATGACGCGTGCAAGGATAGTTTCAAAAGGTTTACCAACGAACCCACTCAAGTTTGCCCACCTCCATCAGAAGAAGACAACAATGAAAAAGAAAAGCAAGAAGTGAAGAATCTCGCAGAGCCAACAATTAAACGCCAAACTCGTATCACGCCTTGTTTGAAGAATTTTAGAGTTATTTGCAAGGAGAGCAGGTTTCATTCAAACAAAACACCTCAAGTTTCTTCGGTTTTTGCAATCACATCCACCTTACCGTCAATTGAACCCAAGGATTCTCTCATAATAGGGGACGAGCACCTTAGTACTTTTAGTACTGAGGAAATTATCCTAATCCCAAGAGAATCTGAGGAAACATCCAGGAGTGATAGTAAGAATGTTTTACCTTCATGTGATGATTTCTTCTCAATCAAAGTTCCACGTGGTAATTCCATGACTTTCTCTAACCCTCTTTTCGAATTTGATGTCAATTTCAATAACCCTCTTTTTGATGAAGATATCGAGTGCAAGGATTCTTATGATTCCAACCTTGATGAGTCAACTTTCCTAGTCACACCTCTTTCTAATTCTAACAAAGATGAAGTCCTTTATTCCAAAGACCGACATTGAAGTTTTCCTACTCCACGATTTGAATTCCCATCTACTCCTTTGAAAAGCGTTGCTTCCATTCTCGAGGGATTCATCGAAGATCCACCTATCAAAGAAAATGATGATTTATTTGATTCGGAATGTAAAACGAATGATGAGGCTGAGTGTTTCAATCCAGGAGGTGATAATGATGAGATTGATGCTTTTCTAGCTATCGAAGTTCCTACGTATATTGAAGGATATTATGACTTAGAAGGAGACGTATTATATCTTGAGAGTTTGCTTAGTAAGGATACCTCCTATAATCTTTCTCCCAAAGTGTTTTTCAATTATGAACCACAACAACTTAGGAATGAACCAGAGAATGAACCTTTGATAACTTTTTCTCCCAAAAGTGATCCTCTTCACCATGAGTTCACCGGTGAACTTATTACGATTCCTCCAGGAATTGTTAGAGAGAAAGAGGATTACATTAATCGAATGTCGTTGCTATGCAGTAATTCATCTTCCCAGTCACCAGAAAATTTTCATACAATCATCGAGTCTCTTCCCATATCTACTACTCGCATTGAGGATAGTGACCCCAATAGGGAAGAGATCGATATATTTTCCGGACCAGATGATTCGATACCACCAGGTATTGAAAGTGATTTTGACTCGGAAGAGGACATTATTGACAACTTGCTTAACAATGATTCCACTCATGAACGTTTAACCTTCAATATTGAGCCCGATGCACCAGTGATAAACAATGTTGATGAGCTTAATGAAGATGAATGTTTTGACCCGGGGGGAGGTGAGATTGATGTTGAAGTTGACAATTCCTTCACATTTGTCACTTGGATTTTCCTTCCATATCTCACTTACCCCGAGGTTTCTCCCTTACTTTCCTCCACCAAAAATGAGGATACCATTTTTGACCCCGGCATCTCCACTTAAAGCCGGTGGCTTCTCATCGGGATAGAACTTTCATGTGCTTTAATGTTTGTCCAAACATTAATGAAAGCCCGATTGAGATTTTTCTCTTCCATTTACTCTCTCCAAGGACGAATGAATTCGGGGATCGAGTCAAGCTATGTGACTCGGTTACCAAAAACAAAGCGCTTCGTGGGAGGCACCCCATGCTTATCCATTTTCTATTTTCTTTCTAGCTTCTAATGTGTTGTGAGGAGGCTTGTACTCTTTCGTTCTTTGTGTTTGTTGTTTGTACTTGTGATTGTTTGCAGGATTGAACCCAAATTTTCTGAAGACTCTCGTGTTCGTGTTTTTGTACCGGTCCCACTCGAGCTTCCTATCCTTTGCTTGCCATTAGTTTGGGGAAATCCGATATCCTAAAGATTTTTATCGTCTAACATTTATCTTTTAGCACACTTAATAAACGGCTTAAGATATTTGTGATACTTTCTTCATGTTTGAGTTATGCATTCGACCTTTTTGAGTTCTAGTATGGGGTTTTTAAGTCTTAGGCTAGGAAACATTGAGGACAATGTTTGATTTTAGTATGGGGTAGTATATCTTCGATATGATCTTGCCTACTTTTACCCGTTGTTCTCACGTACCCCGTTTTCCCACCAAAAATTTCAAAAATATGAAAAAATTTAAAATTTTCAAAAATAAAATAAGTGTTTTTGTCATAATTTTGACTTTCTTGCTGGGTAGAATAAGAGTAAATTTTGACCCGATCGAGCGTGTTGAGCTCTAGCTTGTTTCTTAACTTTTAGGCTAAGCGTTCGCAAAATTCGCGAAGAACGAAAAATGATAGAGTTAAGTATGAGTAGGATGCTAAACAAGGATTATTTGGAAATCTTAAGAGCTCATGTATGTAACTTGTTGCTTTTTCTCCTATAAGCTCTTATCCGGATTAATATACCTTGCTGTTTTTAGAGATTAAACTTAAATCAACAATTTTTTATGTAATATATAGAAAAAATTTTAGTCTTAGTTCAAATTCATACTTGAATTTTTCAAAAAGAAGTTTTCTATATAAAAAAAATGAAAAAATATATATGATGATAAATAAAATAATAAAAAAAATATTTAAATTTTTAAATAATAAAAGCTGTAGGCTGATAAAGTTTACTAGACCTCTTAGTGCCGGCTCACAACCGATGTGGTAGTCTTCTAAAAGAAACCATAGTAAGAATAAAAATCCGAGACTGATAAAAGTTTGCTGCATCTTGCCGGCTCACAACCGATGTTGCAGCCTTCTAAAAGGTCGAGGGTTACAATTGCATAAATGTTTAATTTTAAGTTGAATTAATAAATAGATTTCTTTTTGTTAAATTCAAATATGCTTTTGCACTTTGACTATTCTATTTTATAAGCTATGAACATACCCGGGAAACCTGAAGGTTTTTGAACCTTAGGTCCGTGAGTCCCCATACATCCTTGTGGGGTGTCAAAAGCCTGTCAATTACGCAAGTTTGGGATGTGCGAGAACGAAAGTTGCTATATGGGATGATCCTCGCCTCAAACTCTATTATCTAAGGTGGAACGTGAAGCATAGTATGTTGCAAAACTTTGATCTATGGTTGAAATTCATAATAGCACACTCACTCAAGATATAATTAATGTCGGGAGTAAAAAGTTCACAAATTGCATATATGAGTAGTGTTAGCATCTTAACTGAATTAGCTGTGATTTTGTTTAAGCTTGGTTTGGATAAGTGAAAAGTCGAGAACGATGAATTTATCCTTTTTGGGGCATTCTCGGATCGAAATGCATCTTGTTCTATGATCCCTAACAGTTATAGAAATAATGAAAGTCGAAATAATCTCAGTTATATTATTTAAAAAAAATTATAAAATGGGAAAAAGGGGTGTTTTATAACTTGTGATTTCTTAACTCTCTCCATAAAAGTCTTTGATACTTTTCAAAGATTTAGTTTGGGGAAGTTTTGAGGTATTTGGTTATAGAGCATATAATATTGCGTGAGGACACACAATCGCTTAGTTTGGGGAATTTTGATATGTGTGAAAACACATATATGTTTTATATCAAAATAGGCCCTAAAAAGACAAAATTATGCTTTAAATGCTTGTATATTGCTTGTATTATCTTTGTGATTGTGTAGGTACGGATATTGTAAAAATCTCAAGAAAACAGTCCAAACCGGACAATCACGAACACGGGAACAGAAGAGCACACAAAGAGGCGGGAGAATGCTATCAAAAAGTCAACAGTAGTAAATTCAAGTCAACCTTCAGTCAAACATGGTCAACACTAAATGACAAAAAATCCTAAAAATACCAAACCAGTCCCTCATAATTAACCAAATTACAAAAATAATCCCTAAACCTTAACGGTGTTAACTCTTATAATTGTAAGAGTTAACACATGTTAACTTTCTTATAACACTAAGCCCGAGCCCAAGTCACACCCCGTGGCCCAAAACCTTTTGTTATAACCAAAAGCCCAAAACTATTTTTACCCGGGTCAACTAAAGTCAAACTTCCCGTTCTATAAAAGTAAAAAACGCGAGAAGAACAGTTACCACTATTCACTGTCTTCCCCGTTTTACCTCGGGATCAAACCAAAGGGCAAATGAAAATTGACTGCGTGGCCATGTAATTCAAGTGGTAAAGGACACCTTGACAGAGTTATACATCACCAAATGCTCTCATTGGCCAATTCCCAAAAAGAAAGGACACGCGTGGATTGAAGAAAACACACCAAGGATAGATTTTTGGACTAAAAGGAGTACAAAAGAAGCACAGGAGTGTCACATTACGGATTGCCACGTTGGCAATCTGTGTGATAAAAACCTAATCCAACGGTAGATATTGAGCACCAAATGATTGAAGGAATGAAGAGCCAGGATTGATGGGATCGTGTAACAAACTTTGGACCTAGAAGCTTCTCCTGGCAGCTATAAAAAGACTCTTTCACTCTCACATGATCATCTTCCTTTTCTCTAAAAAAACCTTTAGTTTTCATTAGCTTATGTAATTTTCAGTTTTAAATGTAATTTTTTTTCTCTTAAACTTTTTGTAACTTTCAATTCCCCAAGCAGTGTATCCGTTTTAAGTTTAATAAAAATCATCAGTCTAAGTTTCCATAAGCTATTTTCATTATTAAGCTCTCATATTCTCAAATGTTTGTGCTACTGTTTCATAAGCTACTAATAAGCTCATATAAGCTCTTTGAGTCTCTAAGCTCAAATTGAGCTTAATTCAGTCATCTAATTTACTTAAATCCTTAAAATTAATAAATTACCCTTGCTTAATGGAATTTAGACTTATGGAAGATGAGCTTAAAATGGAAGAGCTCATATGGACTTTTACTGGCTTATTTACAATAAGCCAGAGCTTGTAGACAGCTTTTGAGCTTAGTTGCCTTTGTTTAGCTAAGGCAGAGGTAAATTCCTTTAAAATTTAAGTTATTTAGCTTAAATCTTACAATTGTTTATTTTCAGCTTATTATTTGCTTAATTGTGCTTCTATCCATCTTATTATGCTTATTGTTCATGTTTAACTATCTGTTTTTAGCTTTTATAGTTTAGATCCTAGTTTTTCATATTTTGTCTTAAAAATCATTAAGAAAACCAAAAAAAAATATTAGCATAAGTAGTAGATTAGTATTTCTGGCTTAATTGCTTGTTAGTATAAGCCCATTAGGTCTTTTATAAGTTGTTTGTTATCTGGTATTTAGGATTTAAACTCTTAATTTCTTTTTCATAAGCAAAAATGATTTTTAGTCTAGTTAAGGGGGTGTTTGGCACAGTAGTACTAACTACAAGTTAGTACTGCTTGTGGTCTTTTGGTCTTCAAAGTCTGATTTAAAACTCTTATTTAGGTTTGTTTAAGCTAAATTCATAAGCTAGGATTAGGATAATTAGTTTTTCATAAGTTAGGTTAAAATTAGTAGAAATCTGTCAAAGTAATTTGCATAACTTAGCTTAGATCTCTTCTAGCAATAGTCATTATCTTTCTTGTGTCTTTCATTTTGAGTTTTAAGCTTGTTAGAATAGTCTTATTAGGCCTGCATTTTGTCTAGTTTAAGTTTTGGTCATAAGTGTGTCAACTGCAATCGATCATAAAAATGCATAAGTATAATTTCTAGTTTCATTTTCATAAGGTTAAAATAGCATTCAGCTTTTGATTTTCATATTATAAATAGCTTTTAGGTCATATTTCACAAGTTTACAATTAGTTTTAAAATTATAGTTTATAGGTTATTCTTGTTTAAGCTGTTCAAATAAGGCCTTTGGTCTTTCATTTCAAAGTAAAACTCAGCATGATTTTAAGCTTAGACTGTTTCAAAGAGCTTATTTATTAAGCTATTTTTTTCAAAATCATTTTTAAAAAAGTAGATTAAAGTAGCTATTTAGTTTTATATAAAGCGTTTAAATAAAATCCCTTATTTTTTTTTTTTTTTTTTCCCCCCCCCAAAATAAAGGATCCAAGAGCTTATCTTAAAATAAGCTCAAAGATCCCTGTAGGGACTATTTGGTTTTAAGTTTTATATAAATGCTTATTTGTTAATTTCAGCTTATGGCTTGCTTCTTTATGCTTATTTCTAGTCTAGAGTAGTTTACTAAGTTATTTTTTGCTTATTTTGTTTATGTCCTCAGCTTATTAAGGCATTTAGTGAGGCAATATTAAAATTTAAAGCTATCAGTACTAACTTTGAGTTAGTACTGCTGAGCTTATTTAAGCTTATTCTTGCTTTAATAGTTTCTTATAGGTGCTTATTTTGAATCCTCAGCTTATGGCTTGTTTCTTTATGCTTATTTTCAGTTTAGATTAGTTTAATAGGTTTAGGATTAGGGTCAGTTTTAGCTTATTTAGTCTTTTAGTGGGAGCAGCATTAAAAATTTAAAGCTAGTAGTAATAACTTTGAGTTAGTACTGCTGTGCTTATTTGTGCTCATTCTTGCTTGTGCTATTTTCTCATTTCTTTTCATATTAGCTTATTAGGTTAGGTTGAGCTCATTAAGTTAGTATAAGTCTAATTTTTGCGTTTTTAGTTAAAATTTGGTTTCCCGTTATTTGTCTTCGTGCTCAATTGTTATAATATGTTTTAATTTTTAAAAGTAAGATAATCAATCAATCTTTGTCTTCAATTCAAATCATGTCCCGAACATCAAACGAGGTTTCAATATCAATCAATTGTTGGGGTATAACACCCAGGAATCATACTTCCCCGGTTTATATACGTTATATATTATATATATTTGTGAAGATTTTCACTTTTTACCTTTGTCCTCAGGGTAAATGGTATTTCCATCATATTATATATTTTTATAATACGTATATATAGATTCAGACAATAAATGATTCTAAGACTAATTGTTTTTATTTATTTTTTAGACCAAGTGTCATACTCCTATTTCCCCTAGATTCGTTATCTAAAGATGAACTACTATAGTAAAAGATTATCGGATAGTACCGCTCGCATGAGTGAGCCTGAGACAAATCTCTTCCATCAATTTCTTTGAGTCCAATATCTCCATAATCGCTCCCAACATTCCAACAACAATCCTTTTGATCACCGAAAGGGTTTTTAGGGCAATCAATAATGAAGTGATTTGGATCACCACACTTAAAGCATCTTCGATCTTCCCTTCTCTCTTCCTTGATTTTTTAGAAGTTCTTTTTGTCATCATAAGGTTGTCGGACAAACTTGCCTCTTCTTCTAAAGAATTTCTTGAAATCCGTTACAGCCATTGCATATTCCTCATCATTGCTATCCGAGGAAGATGTGTCATCATCACTCAAGACTTGTTTTGCTATAAGTGCGAGAGACTTATACTTTTCTTTCTTGTTCTTTGCAATCTCCAAGTCCTTCTCAAGAATTACCTCATAGACTTTGAGGTTACCAACAAGTTCGTCTTGAGATAGCTTTGATAAGTCTTTGGATTCTTCTATTGCCGTTACCTTTGGTCGCCATTTCGATGTATCACAGGATGTCTACCCTAGTGTTTGTTGACCCAGAGAGTTCCACCCAGGCTGACGGAGCTCAGAGCTCCCGATTGCCAGTACCATTTCTAGAGGACCCCTATGAGGCCATTAGGCAGGCTTATCTAGTTGGGACGGACACTGAGTCCAAGCCTTTTGAGGACCTTAGGACTGAGTCGCCTGAGTCACCTCACATCGTAGTATCACCTGTCGGTCATGTTGAGGAGTCAGAGAATTCTGAGACATCTGGTGTGGGATCCACATCATCGGATTCCACCACACCACTTTCACCAGATCACCCGCTTACCCATGATACACCCGTTTTGGTTCCATCCCTTCGTAGGACCGCACGTATGGCCGTTCATGTTCAGCCTACTATGTCACCTGGCTGCTCTGCCCATATAGCGGAGGTAACAGCTATGTCTGATGTAGCATTCCATAAGAGGTTTAGGTCCCCTTACGAGAGTTCACCATCCCTATCACCTACCCTTCTAGTCCGGAAGAGGTATAGAGGTACGTTTGAGCTTGTATTGAGTACTGATAGTGAGGCAGATGAGTTAAGAAATGAGGAGGATAGTTTAGATTCTGATAGTGGGAGCGAGGGCGTAGAGGACGAGGGTCCTGCTATGAGGGATGAGGATCCCGGTATGATGGATGAGGGTTTCGGTTTAGGAGAGGATGAGGTTATACCTAAGGGTCAGCAGCGGGCAGCCCTAGTTATGGAGACAGCTGTGGGAGAGCCTTTAGGATTGGGTTATGGGGCGCTGAGACGCCGAGAGTTAGCAGCTGAGGAGGATCAGAGGTATAGTATGTTTGAGGTAGGTCAAGGTTCTGGTTTTGCACCTGAGCTCGAGAGATTAGAGAGGGTGTCGACATTTAAACAGCCCACACTCACCACATGAACAGACCTGGAGGACGGTACAATTTATATTGACGTTCCTACTTACCCACCACCAGCACCACCAGTACAGACATCACCTTCACCCGAGTGGACATCCGGTTCGCTTCCCATTTCTCCATCACATTCTGATGTTCCATCACCCATTTCATCACCCCTAATATCGTTGACCGTCCCATCACCTATGGCTACCCCGACAGCCACCATCCTAGTTGATGAGGACCAGTTCATAGAGATAGGAGCCCAGTTAGAGCTTTATTAGAGTATACTCCAGGAGCATACTCAGCGTTTAGACGCAATGCCACCCACCTTATTTGCAGAGATTGATAGGGATGTGATAGAGTTATACACTAGATCGGGGCAGTTAGGGATGAGATATTTTCTTAGAGGTATCAGCTCAGGAGTTTAGAGCAGGAGCAGGAGAGAGTTGTTATGACATTTAGAGCTTTGTGGAGGCCCATGCCGGCATTAGAGGCGTGGTTAGGACACGTAGACACCCGGATGACGAGTATGTCACGGGCAAGATATGACGACCATAGGTTGGTTCATGATCTGTTAGTACAGCAAGCTCCTCTGCAGTGTAAGCTGTAGGAGATGAGGGGACGTGTTACCGCTTTAAAGCAGGAGAGGGATCGTAGAGAGTAGTAGATGATATGAGATTTGGTTAGAGTTTATGTATAGCATTAAACCGAGTAGTGTCAATTAGTGTTGGTGTTTCGATTAAAAAGGTTTTCCTTAAAAGTAGTAGTTGTGTCTTTTGTCGATAGGCAAATTATGTTGAAATCATTGTCATGATAGTGGAGAAAGCATCGTTTGACGATTGTTCTACTGGAAAATTTTACAAAAGTTAAAATTAGTATCGGAAAGAATGGATAAGATTTGAGATGAGATTATTTGTTGTGTTAAGACCGTCACCTATTTCCTTGTTAGGACTGGCGTGCGATGATACTTGTGTAAGTTCTGTGAGTTTAGTATGTATTCAAGCAGATCGATTTTACCGTTTCGTTAGAAATACTGATGGGAAGGTAAGAGACTGTAAATAGTCGCGAGGGAATTATTAGAAAGAGATGTAGCGATTCAAGTGGAGACTTGATCATGTTTTGTGCGTGTAGGCTTATGAGGACTGTTTAGACCCACTTGAGTAAAGTAAAATTGAGGTACTAGTTGAGCAAGATTGAATGTGATCAAGTTTTAAGCATGTAGTGATGAGATTTAATCTATGAGATGGCCTTCCTGAAAGGATAGCGCCTGAAGTGTTTGACCAAGTAAGGTTTACTTGGGGATTCTGAGCGAGTAAGTGTTGGTGAAGTAAAGTGTGAGTCGTGTTGTGTAGGATGTATACCTTGTAGGGTTAGTCTTGTTGGTTGAATAACCAGAGAGATTTGGCAATGCCAATTCTGATCGATTTGCTGTCACGTCGAGGACGGGATCATATCCTGACACCTGACTGAGGGAGTAAGACCTAAAATAGAGGAAATTGTGAAGTTAAGAAATAATATGAGAAATTATCGTGATGTTGTAAGCGAATATGAATTAACCGTGAGAAAGTCTAGGACTGGACTGTGGAAAGATTTAGTCTTTAGGAGGATCGTAAGAAACCTCGTTTGAAGAGACTAAACCTTAGTGATTGATGTGATTCTTAAAGGAATGGAATTTCCTGTTAATGATGTGAGTTGATAATTTGAGTTAAATTTTGGGGCAAAATTCCTTTAAGGGGGTGAGACTGTGATAACCGGTAATTTTCCTAAGGTTAAGTATTATAAAATATTGTAATTTCGTACTTTGAAGTCTCTCGAACTTGTTAGTTTTCCTGATGAAAGCTGAAAAGTTGACTTATGTTTGACTATTTTGTGTGAAAGCGATTTCGGTTTAACCGGGAGTTGGATGGAGTATTGAGTTCATAAATGAATCTCTTTTGATTCGTTTTTCTGTTTTAGAGTGGTTTTGAGGTTTTCTGTGCTTTCCAGGAAATTTTCCCGCGATTAGCGAAAACTAGTCACGCAGCGCGTACCGGCACGACAGTTTAATTAGGAATGAGTTTGATGAATTTGGAAATGTGTTAATGGATTTATTTATTTAATAAATTCATGGTGAAAAAGTAAAGTTGGTATAAAAGCGTAAATCGTGAGTGTAAAATTTGAAAGTTATCTGAAAACGATTGTTTTCGCGAATTTCGGTAACGGACTGTAACAGCCGTGAAAAGGTGAAATTTTGGTCAAGTGCGAGTTGTCAAGCCTTATTTTGAGGTTGAGAGTGTTTTTAAATGGATGAGCAAGGTTTGATCAAGTTTTGTTAAAAAAATTGTATTTTTCGGTCCGGGGTCGGCCGGTAACGGCTCAAATTGAGTTTTTGAGCAAATTAATGAGATACGTGTCATGTGAATAACTCAGGTTTATGGAAAAATGATTTTGGACGCAATAAAAATATTAACTAAGTTCGGTTGGCGTTTTAAAGATATGAAAATTTGATTTTTAAGTGATCTCGACACGAAAAGTTAAACCCGAACCCTCCCTTGGATGCCATTTAGGCGTGTGCAAGCAAAGGGAACAACAAGGCTAAATTTTAGCTAAGTTGTCCACCCTTAGTACATATTTATGCTTCCATTCACCTCATATTCTCACATACATGCACCATTTTGAAATCAAAACACAAAACTCTCTCTCCCTTTTCTCTCTATAACCGGCCGAACCACAAAGGGGAAGAAAAACAAATATTTTGAAGATTTTGGCAAGAACACGGGTTAAGAATATATTATTGGGTTGATAGCGAGTAGTTTCGGGTTGTAGAAACAAGGTTTTTGGTATTATTCGCGCGTCTCGATCGAACCAAACTCATCAAACAAGTAAGTTTTTATAAAACTTTGAATTTAAGTTGTACTTTTGTGATTATGGTGATGTCTAGACGCTAGTTGTACAAGTTGATCGTCAAAAAGGTCAAAACTTGAAATCGAAAACGTAAAAAGGGGTGTTTGTGCGTCGAATATAAAAGAAAGAAAAGGAAGGATTTTTGAGTTTAAATAAAATGGTTGTTGTGGTAATTTTTCTTTTTGTAAGGATGATTATTTTCGAGCTTATGGCTTATTCAATAAGCTCATAGAGCTTATTTGGTTCGTTAGGCTCGGTGTGGGCTCGGCATGGGCTCGGTTGGCTAACCGAGGGTTCGTTTGGTTTGTTAGGCCCATCGAGGGTCCGTTTGGGTTGAGTTCGACCTAATATGGGTGTGTTTGGTTGTTCGACCCATTAAGGGTCCGTTCGTTTTGTCTCGGCCTAAATCCGAGTGGGCTTCGGCCCATTTAAGGGTGCGCTTGTTTATTTTGGTTTGGAGTGCCAAAGTGGGCTCGGCCCAAATGGTTTTGGCTTATTGATTTCGAGCTTATTTAGTTTCGGCTATTATATTTTAAGCTTATGGGTTAATTTGGTTTTGGTTTATTTATATATTATGAGCTTATAGCCTATTATTTCAGCTTAATGGACCACGGAAATGGTGATTTCAAATTATGTTTGGTTTAGGCTTAATGGGCCTAAGGCCCATTGCGTTTCAATTTACATTTTGGACTTATGTAAAAAGACATGGATTAAGTTTTGTTATTGGGCTAAGTATTTAAGACCTTAATGGGCCTTAAGGCCCAATAACAAGAGTAAATAGAATTATGGAATTGTGTTGAACAAAAAAGGATTTTTGTCGGATAAAAAGGGATTATGTCACTATGGTTTGACAAAGCGTATTGAAAGCGTTGATGTTGTCAGAGAATGTCGAGTTTTGTGAAAAGTGTTTTGGATTAAGGTTTAATACCTTGGAAAAAGTCATAAAAACGTACGGGTCATGCCGAATTTTCGAAATAATTATATACTTAGAGATTTTTGATAAAAGAGATAAAGTTTTTAATAATTTAATAAAATATAGTTATTTTACTTGAAAATTTAATGCAAGGCGAAAAAAGTAAATTCTGTAAGCTGTTGATATATTTTACCAATGCGTCGAATTTATTTGAAGAAATGATAAGTTTTATGGAGATTTAGTGTCGAAATAAAAGATGTTGGACATAATTAATGACGAGACGTTATACCCTGTTAGCCCGATAATAAAATGAAATAATAATAAAATATTATTATTTTATTTAAATTATCAAGTATTTGGTATATATATATATATATATATATATATATATATATATATAATATATTATAGTATATATAAATATAAATATATATATATAAAAATATCGATTTCGGAAGTATGGATTATTTATCTTTGGCTTTTGAGCTCTTGCTCATTTCTTTTCGTCGGCTTTTCGCGGAGTATTTTGGTCGGTTGTATCGTTCAACGGTTTGCGGTGTTTGAGCTATATCGTGTTGATGTCGCACTTTGCCCAAGTATTTTTGAGTCGTTTTCGCGTAATTACCACACAACCATAAAATGAGATAAAGTCTTGGTAATAAGACAGCAGTTTTTGTGATAAGTTAACGTTATGAGTTAACGAGTTTGGAATGTTATGAATTTAAAATAGGATTTTGGGATGAAAATGAGAATTTGCGCGAGTAAAGACGAACACTTGTACAATAAGATAATTTTGTACGAATATTGATATATTGAGTATATATTAGGTCATTGCCGGGTACATTGTGCGCTTGCGTTGAGAATGATTGTGCTTTGCCTCTTGAGATTGTGCGGTTGATTGTGATTGTTGATTGAGGTGAGTTCCCGTAGCCTCACTTTTTACTTTTTTTTCATTGGGGGAAAATGATACTCAAATGTGTTTTGAAATGTTTTGAATTGAACTGTGCGAAATGTGGTTTTGTTTTGGGACAAGATATATGCGTATGACTGTTATATGAATATTATGCATGATTATTGGATCGGATGGGTACGCCTACCTAGTGTTTATGAGATTATTGGATCGGATGGGTACGCCTACCCAGTATTTATGTGATTATTAGAGCGGATGGGTACGCCTACCCAGGTTTGTGTGTGGTTCAGCCCTAATTTTAGTGCTCCAGCTGGTAGGCCCTTTAGGTGCGTAAGTGACATATGGTTATTGGTTAGTGGTGATGCTAGAGTTGTTTGCATATATTCACTGTCATATAGCACTATTGTCCACTGTTGAAGTATTGGCACAACTTTTGGGTTTAAGGTCAAACCTACGAGCTCACCAACATTATTGTTGACGTTTTCGAGTATCATTTTCAGGTGTGTCAAATCAAAGGTATGTGATTGGTATTGGAAGAGAAAAGATGTAACCCAAGGGGACTGGGTAGAGATGGATGTGGTTTTGAATTATGTTGAGCTTTTAACTTGTAAAGTTCTGTAAACTTCAGTTTTATGAATGTAATTTATAAAGTGTATGATCTTGTATCTTGTGCAATGAATGGTATCGTCGTATACCGTGTTTTCGCCACCGATGGGGTGTAACAATTATAGACTTTAGAATTTGGCAAGTACATCATTGCGAGACCTAATTGATTAGTAGGAATAGATAGTTCAAGAAGGCAACATTTAGGACATCACCCAAATAGCCTATATGTGTGTGTTTATCGACTTGTTACACTGACTTGTCAACCTCCAGTAATAAACCCTTTTGTTGCACTCATTATTATTGCAAGATACCCCTAGATCACCCTTGTTAAGCCAATCTATGTTTTCACCCTACTCTATATGTTTCGTTACACCATTTCACCTTAGCCTACCCTATAGTCTTTATTTTCTTTGTGGTGAAATCTCTGGCTACTTAAGTCCATGGTTCAGAGGGAATGGGAACAAAAATTATATGAATTCATGGAAGACCAATCAGTTATGATCTATAAAGACCCCCTGTATCACCACTTTTGACATTGTTTATCTCAAGTGGGGGATGTGTGTATAATATCGGATGTTACAGGGGAAATAATTAAAGATATAAACTCCTGTAGCATTTGCATATTTATCATGAAGAAAATAAAGAAAAGAGGATGAAACAAAAAGCCATCCATGTGCTAAAAAATGTAAAGATGGTGCAAAATAAAAATATAATAAAAAATAGAGCTAGTAGCCCATTATTGAACCATCACATCTTAATAATTATGAAGAATGGAGCTAGTAGCCCATTATTACACCAATTCATCCAATACTTATGAAGAATGAAGCTAGTAGCCCATTATTGAAGATCAGATTTTCGGACTTAGACTCATAGACCTATGGATGGACAGTAGCTAGTTATGACAACCTTAGATTATTTTAGACTATTTATTTTGTGTTTTTATATTAACAACCATTAAATGTGTATCCCATGTCTATCCTAACCTCTTTATCACCCCTTAAAACCATATTACCCTTGTTGCCTTCAAGAATTATTTAGACCCTAATTCTAACTGGTGCAGATTTGTGTACTTTCCAAGCTTATGATAGAATACATGATATGACTGTGCAAGTGAGCAATCACCCCGAAAATGAAACACTTAGACTAGTAGAGAGTTGAGTGACTTTTTATCCCCTTTTCGTAAGGTGTTCGGCTTTGATGTTTTCTTGCATAATAGTTTTATAGATTCATTTCTTAGAGTTATTCTCTAGAAATGTTATTATGAAATGTTCTAACGGGTTCTACTTGAGGGCAAACAGAAGTCAAGTGGGGGGATATTTAATAACATCAAATATTTAATACTTTTTAGTGGCAAAATACCCCCTATATTACCTGTAAATGTTTTACTAATACTCGAAAACGAGATATTTTCTATCATTTTGTAGTTTTCAGGTGAAATGCAGGAAAATGACAAGAAACAAGGGAAAAAGGGCTCAAAGTGTAATTATCTGAAGAATGTTACAGCGTAACACCAAAAATGGTTACACCGTAACATATATTAAGCAAGTACGAAGATTAAGGACAACTTTACGGCGTAACACCATATCTAGTTACGCTGTAACCATGTATTTGGAAGGAAATCTTACCCAAGATAGAGTTACGGCGTAACACCCCTTATGGTTACGCTGTAACCATGAAGATCCACAAATATGGAATGAAGATCACGTACATATGGAAATTATTTGAAGGTTACGGCGTAACATAATATCTGGTTACGCCGCAACAACTGATTATTTATGGAATGTCATGTAAGAAGGCTACGGCATAACATATTTATCAGTTATGCTGTAACAGGTTCGATACCTATAAATAGAGGCCTCATTCAAGCTATTCTGATATCACTTCCTCCATAACCAATTAGAGAGGCGACAAAGGCTTCCAACCTTCAAAGAATTCCACCTAGAGTCCAAGGGAGATCACACTTTACTTACTTTTTGTATTTAATCGTTCAAACACGAATATTGTAAGAATTATGAGCTTTCAATCTATGATTACTTCTATTTCTCGTTGTGTTTCCGTTACCATGAGCGGCTAAGCACTTAAAGTGCTGGCCTAGTTATGTAATTACTGTTGTTATGATGTTTATTTCCTATTAGATTATGGTTTTGTTAGATATTCATTGACTATCATGTAACCATAGGTTTTGGTAGTACGGGTGGTTTGGACCTTGCTTGCCCTATTATTAGATTATCTAGTCAATATGGGATCCATCGGGTACTAGGGAGGATCTATGACTCCGACCCCTAGTGTAGGAACTAACCGGTCTTCGTACTTATCACTCAATATACTTAAAAAGCACAGGAACTCTTTCAGAGAGGGTTAATAATCTATATAGGTTATTAGATAAGTTTTGGGAATAGTTGGGATGAATCACTGTAACCTGGATATCCTAGCTCCTATACGATTTGGAACCACTGTATATAAATTTAAAACTGTATATGCTTATTCAAGTCTATCGACCTTAGAAATCACTAATGAAATCATAGTTTAACATTGCACAGGAAAACATTTTCATAACAGTAGTAATGAAGTAACTAGGTTAGCACGTTTTCTCTCTTGATATCTCCAACTCTTTTAATTTTTAGTATTTAATTTAATTTTATTTGTTAATTTTAAATTCCATTTCAAATCAATTCAAAAAACCATTTTCTAAACGTGACATTTGAAATTAAAACTAATTACAACTTAGCTCTTGGGAACGACCTCGAATTTACCATTCTATACTACCCACGATCGGGTTCTCTGCCTGTTAGTAACGATTGTCAGGTAATCGAAGTTTATAAATTTATACTGGTAAAAATATATTTTATAATATAACACGCATCAAGTTTTTTTGGCGCCGTAATCTGGGGACTAAAAAATTAGGTAATAAATTTGAAATTTCTGTAAATATTTCCTTTGTAAATATATTCGTTCGGCTAGTTTTCAGATATAGAAGATGATGTAGACATCAACGCGCTCACCATGGAGCAGTACATAGCTTTGTTTCCAGATGACATTAAACCAGGCATAGTGAACCCCAAAATTGGCGATGACGTCAAATTTGAGATAAATGCAAACTTTATGAGGGAGATGAACCCCCCAGAAACGCAATACTTTTCGCAGGCCACCGATTAGAAAGAACGCATAATTGAAACATGTGCGTATGGTATTAAGAGATTGGAATCGTTTCCACTCCTGGCGTCACCACCGGATGCAATTATGCTTAGGGTATTCAAGTACAGACCTCAAGGGACGAGCCATAGAGATTGAAAGAATTTGGCTGACGCAGGTGAGGGAGCAATCGACAGACATGTGATCGGTCGCATAAAGGCGGAAGAGCGCATAATATTTGGAGCATATTGTATTCCACCCTTCATAAGCTCTCCAGAAAAAATTTGAAAAGAAATCCGCAATTTCAAGCAAGAGAGGACGGTCAGACGAGAGAAGTATGCGAGGAGTGCTGATCTTAGGCATGGAACGAGGATACTACATGTGTAGAAGACATAATGATCTTTAATCACACCAATTCAGTCTCCCTGTGGCGTAGCACGATCTTAACTGTCAACAGAATGTTCATATCTTCTACACTGGATTAGACATCTCCACCCGCATTATTCTCGACTCTAACGGGTTCATTCCTCTGATGACACCAACACAAGCCCTAGAATCAATACAAGTCATGGCAGACCATTCGCATGACTAGTACGATGAAACAACCACTAGGGAAAGAATTAATGATGTCATGGACAACGTTGATGCCATTCACGAAAGTTTTAAAGGGGAACATCCAACCAAAGAGTACCCTCTAAAAAAAGAGGATGAGACAATCAAGCATAGCAGATATATGGAATCCTTGGAAGAAACCATCATCAAATTTTGCGAAGACACAATTAAAAAACAAACCGCGGATGATGAAAGGATGAGGAAGATCCTTGAAAACACATAATCGAACATAAGGGCACTTAAAACTACAACAAAGAACCTACAGGAAAAAGCTTATCAATTAACCCATAAAGTCCTCACTAATACAGGAGAAAAAGTCAAGGCAATAACGATAATGGGTAAGGAAAACATAAAGGATCCGGTTCCTCGTGACTTATCACCTACGCCGTTTCTAGGACATTTGAAGGAACAAATGGGTAGCCCTTACAGAACTCGCAAAACCGTTCGCATGATTGGAAATCCTAAGGAAATTCATAATGCGAAAGCTCAGGAAGATAAAGGGGACATGGAAGTCCGGATTGGTACTTACATGCAAGGATGTAGAAAGGTTGATGCAATTTCTAACACCTACCATACACACTTTACCCTACCTTGAACCAGTAGTGCAACCATATATACCACTGGGACCAGTCCATGATAAGGATAAAATTGTAAGGGAAAAGGAACACGATTATGATATTCCTCTAAATGGTAGCGTAATGCAACCTTTGACCACTCAGGCGATTTACATCACACCACCTGACGCCGATTATGTAGCACCCGCTACAAATCCTAAGTCTAACAAGCAATCAAACAAATTCGAGGAGGAATTTTATAATATTACAAAGGTTGCCGAAATGGATAACCTTGTTATAAAGACATATGATTGTGAGACCGGTTGATGAATTTTGATATAAAGCTTAAAACTCCCGATGTGTTACAAAAACGCTTTTACAAGTAATACATTGTTTGATTTTCAAATCAATTTTCTTGATTATCACTAACGTAAACCTGCAGGTTAAAACGGTGGTGATGGTATCCCAATCAACCAAAGTCGATTCATTACCACATGTTCATGCTCATTCTACAAAGACAAACTATCAAGAAAGCTCAAGATTTAAAGACAAAGACTTCCGCTAACTCTGATTTGAAGCTTTCAAGATGAGGCATAGTATGAAAATGTTGGCCAAAGACACAAGATCGCAAGATGGCATAGACGATAAAGACAATGACAAAGGCTCAAAGTCAAGATCGCAAATCATGAAGGAACAAGCCTACAACAAATAACAAAGAGAAAGACCAAGACCACATGAGCTTAACGACAAAAGCAATCTCATGATCTCATGAAGGAGTGTCATCAATGAACTCACTTCGGGGGAGATTGTTAGCCTCAAAATATTGAGTCGAACATGAAGTTCGTTCATTATGTATTTAAGTCTCGGTCAATCAATTAGTTAACGTTGTAATCAGAAAGTATCGGGAATCGGGCTCGATAGTTAATCTAATATTGTATATGTTTCGGGTTTAATCCCAAGGAAAACCCGAGCCCGGGTCCTAGTAAAATATCCCGAACGTCACTTAATGTGTCGGGGTATATAAGTAACTTTTCCACCTAGGAAAAGTACAAGTTGATTTTCATAATAAACATTTCACTTTTTAATTTTCTCTCCCATCTCACCCTCTCTCTTCTTTCTCTCTCTAGGAAATCATCTCACTCTCTTTCTAAATTTCTTGATCTAGATCCGTGTATGATATGAAGTGTATGTGTTAAAGGGATCCTACAGAAGAGCATGTAATTTACGTATTGTCTTCCCTATGTTATACTTATTGGAGTTTCTTACGAAACCAGCAAAATCACTAGTGAGGCCATTCAAAATTAAACCAACATTGAGATCTTGTGGGAGCACATAACCAAGACGTTCTAGTTGCTCAACATATCTCTTCATCTTAAGTACATAATGGCTAATTTTAAAATTTTTGACATGTTTTTCTTACTAAACTATAATGAATCTTTGTCGAGTACAATATTACCTTTAAATTCAATTGGTGAGGTTAAGCCTAATATTCTATTTTCATCTATTATACAAAAATCTACCAAAAATATGAGTGTGCCGGTAGTATTGTATACTTTAGAACTTGACATGTACATCATTTCAATAGGCAGTTCAAGAAGGCAACGTCTTAGGAAATCACCCAAAAAGCCTATGTGTGTCTGTGTTTATTGACTTGTCACGCTGACTTGTCGACCTCCTTGTGTAAAACCCATTGTTCCCCTAGATCACCTTGTTAAACCTATCTCTGTTAAACCAAATATGTTTTGTGACACCATTTCGCCTTAGCCTACCCTGTAGTCTTTATTTTCTTTGTGTCGAAATCTCTGGCTACTTAAGTCCATGGTTCGGGGGAATGGGTACGAAAATTTTATGTGTTCGTGGAAGACTAATCAGTTATGATCTATAAAAACCCCCTATATCATCACTGTTCATCTCAAGTGGGGGGACGTATGTATTATATCAAACGCTTCAGGGGAAATAATAAAAAGATATAAACTCCTGTAGCATTTTTATATTTAAGAAAATGATGGTGCAGTTATAAGCCATCCATGTGCTAAAAATGTAAGAAAGGTGCAACTATAAGCCATCTTAATGATTATGAAGAATGGAGCTAGTAGCCCATTATTGAAGATCAGATTTTTGAACTTAGACTCTTGGACTTATGGATGGACAGTAGCTAGTTATGACAACCTTAGATTACTTTAGACTATTTGTTTTGTTTTTTTATCTAACAATAATTATTGTGTATCTTGTATCTTATCCTACCCTATATCGTTCTACAGCCCGACCGTTGGTTTTGTTCGAATGAGGGATTTGATTGCAATCATGTATGTCTATTCCATCATTATGGATGTGTATATGTGATTTTGTCGCCCTTGTTGGTGTAACTCTTCTGGGAAAGGACTGCAGGATGATTCACCCTTAAACCTGTTTGTCACCCATGTTGCCTTTAAGACTGTTTAGACCCTAATTCTAGCTGGTAGAGATTTGTGTACTTGCTAAGCCTATGATAGAATACATACTATGACGGAGCAGTTGAGTGATCACCAAAAATGAAACACATAGATTAGTAAGAGTGTGAGTGTGATTTGTTTTTCCTTTCATGAGGTGCTCGGTTTAGAGTTTTCTAGCATAAGTGATTTTTAAATTCATATCTTCCTTAAAAACCTAGGGAGATATCTTTTTGAGAATTATTTAAAAGGTTCTACTTGAGGGCAAGTAGAAGTCAAGTGGGGATATTTGATAACATCAAATATTTAATACTTTTTAGTGTCAAAATCCCCATGAAAATGCTTGCAAATATCTTATAAATACATTAATATGATACTTAATCTCGTATTTTGTTGTTTTCAAGAAAAACGCAAGCATTTGGCAAGAAACATGAGAATTAGACAATAATATCAAGATAAACAAGGCATTGGAGTTTAGTGACGTGATTAATGGATGCTTCTTATGATTTGGAGTTACTATGAAAGGCTCATGAAAGAATTATGTGAAGAAACGAAGCCGAAGAAGAAATGCTCCTGAGATACTTCAGGAAATGTGCTCTAGTATTTTGACCATAACTTCTTCATACTAACTCCTTTGAAGTTGATTCAAGCGGTCATGGATAGAGGAAAGTGATATCTACAACTTTCGTGCTTTGGGTTAGAGCCGGATCACAACTGACGAGCCACAAGAATGCAATTACTACAATTTTGGAAGAGTTTACGGTGTAACCTCACAAATGGATTATGCCATAAAGTCCAGAGTCATCATTACGTCATAACAATTACACGCTGTGTTTGCTGAGTCATCATTACGCCGTAAACCTTCAATTTGGTTACGCCTTAAAGTCCATTTTGCCTATATTTTGCAATGTCTACATCAGCAAGTTTACGGCGTAACCCCACGAATCAGTTATGCGATCAGCAAGTTTACGGCGTAACCCCACGATTCAGTTACTTCGTAAACCCCCAGAAACCTATAAATAGAGGCCGAATTCAGCCTCATTTGGCATCCATTCTTCCTCCCATCTGAGGGGACGACTAGGACATCATCCCAAGTCATTTTCCAGTACTTCACACCATCCTAGAAGAGAGAAGCCGGCCCCGATCATCATCATCATACTAGTTTGGTTCGATTATCATGTTCTTTTTACTTTCATCATTTAGCATTAATTTGGATTGTAACGGTATGATTTTCAGCTAATCATTATATGTGTTATTCTTGTTGTTGAATAATTATCATTGCAATTCAATTGTCTAGTTGGATATTTGGTTGTCATAGTTTGATCATTAGCATGAATAAATACTTGTTAGAAACCTTAATTGGTATTTTAAGCCAGATACTATAATGCCTTGTTTTTTGTGACCAACAAGACCAAGATTTCGGGTATTATTACCAATTGATTTGAGACTTAGTGATTATAGGCTAAGATGTGATGACCATTCAGTCCTGGTTATTCTAGCTAGTATAAATGTTTGAATTGCGGCGTTGATTAAGTTATAACTAGGATAACACACTTTCTCTCCCTTAATCGCAAACCAAATTTAATTCTTTTTATTTATTTTCTTGCAATTTCTTATATTTCTACAATCAATTCTGCTTTCAAAATTGTGACAATTAAAACTCAGATTTTAAACTGCTCATTAGCTCTTGGAACGACCTCGGATTTACCAAATCTACACTACCTACGATTGGGTTCTCTGCCCGTTAGTGCGTTTGTAAAGGTGATACGAGTTTTATAAATTTAAAACTTGGTAAAAATTATTTAAAAGAAATCACGCATCAAGTATTTGGCACTGTTGCCAGGGAGCTAAATAGGTTTTTTAGTTTGAGTTTTTGTATATATTTTATTTTAGTATTTTCAGTTTCGTGTTATTTCTGTTTTCCTTTTGTGAGCATATTCTACTGATTTTTCGTGTTAGTTTTCTGGAGAAAATATGGGTGATGTAGATATCAACACACTCACCATTGAGCAATACTTGTTTTTGACTCGAGGGAACAGACCAGGCGTAGTAATACCTGAACTTAGGAATGACGTCGATTTCGAGATCAAAAGCCAGTTTTTGAGTGAGCTAAGATGTAACCTTTTTGCGGGTACTAATGATGAAGATACCCACGAGCATGTGCAGAGAGTATTAGAAATCACAGATCTTTTCAATATTCCAGGCGTCACTTGGGACGTAGTAATGCTTAGAGTGTTTCCTATTACACTCACAGGGGCAACTAGAAAATGGAAGAATCTGCTTCCTGCGGGGTCAATCAGTACATGGGATCTTCTAGAGGAAGCATTTATTAGGAAATATTGTCCATCTTAAAAACCACAAAGAAATTAGAAGAGATTCGAAATTACAAACAAGAGGTGGACGAGACACTATACCAAGCTTGGGAGAGGTACAATGATCTACTTTTCAGATGTCCACAACATGATCTGAACAATCATCAAAAAGTTCAGATTTTCTACAAAGGTTTAGAAATCCCTTCCAGCAAAATGGTCGACTCTCAAGGACTGATCCCTATGATGCCACCTGCTCAAGCCCTCAAATCAATACAAATCATGGCCGACTATTCGCAAAATTGGTATAATGGAGCAACCACTTGCCAAGAGACCAGTCATAACTCAAATGACATTGTTGCTATCACCAAAAGAGTTGACAGGTTTGAGCGTGATATGAAGAAGCTTCGGGAGAGTATTCATGCTATACATGTAGATTGCAAGATTTACAAAGAGGTGCATTTAACCAAAGAGTGTCCTCTCAAAGAAGATGGCAATGTAGTTGAACATGTCAAGTATATAGGATTCTTGGAGGAGACCATCAACAAATTTATGGAAGAATCAAAGCAGAAGCAAGCCGCGTTTGATAAATAGATTAGAAAATTCAGAGATGATACAGACTTGAACTTAAGGATGCTTGATGTCGCAACAAAGAACATGCAAGTAAGAGCCGAGCAGTTAACCTATGCAATACTAACAAATAATATGGGTGACAAAATAAAGGATATAGAGGTCAGAAGGAACAGGAGGAGGAAGCACAAGCTTTTAGAATGCTTAAAGGCTTAAAGAGGTTAAAGATCAATCGACCTCTTATCTGTGTTGTTAAGAGAATGCCAGAATACCTTATGTATGTTAAAGATGTGTTTTCTAGTAAGAAACTGATTGCAGAGAAGGATGCGGAAAGACTCAATGATATATGCACGACAATTTTACAAAGTTAGCCACCTCCAAAGGAAAATGATCTAGGGAGTTTTACTCTTCCTTGTCTTATTGGTAACTCTAAAATTAGGAGTGCTTTGGCCGATATAGGAGCTAGTATTAATGTTATGCCATTTTCCATGTTTAAAAAATTACAAATAGGAAATCTTTAACCAACTAATATGATGGTAGAAATGGCCGATATGACTAAGAAATCTCCTAAGGGAATTATAGAAAACGTACTAGTGCAAATCGACAAGTTTATATTTCTAGTAGACTTTGTTATAATATATATGGTAAAAGACCATAATGTACCTTTGTGTTAGAAACAAGAAAAGTATCGGTCACTTCCAAGTTGTAATAGTCTTAGCCCGTAGTTTAACAAATGATAAGCTTAGTAAGCTAATATGGCCCAAGGCACATGGAAGCTTTAGTAAAGCCTATGGCCGGCCTATGCATGTAGTATATATACCCTCTCAATGTCTTGGAGAGGGTGGTTGGTTGTTTCACTTCTCATTTCATACACATAATTATATTAACATCTTTCTCTCTATAGAAACTTTCCAACCCACTTCTCTCTTTAGTTCTTGCATAATATTAAAGATTACTAGTATTCTTCAACTGGTATCAAGAGCCATGGAGTGTTGTGTTTAGTTTTTGTGTTTGACTTTTGATTTGTGTTCAAATCCTTTACAAAGAGCAAAATCTTGATTTAAATTTTTTCGGCTTAAAAACTTAAAGTTGTCATTTTTCTTGTTCCTATAGAGTTAGTAACACTAGTTGTACAAAAATGTGTCTTTTTGAGTTTTGAAAATTTGGGTTTCGTCTCAGTTACAACCGAACTAGTCTTGTCTGTTGGAACCGAACTAGAAGATCGAACGAGTTAACCGAACTAGTTAACCGAACCAGTGGAACCGAACGAGTTGACTTTAGTTGGAACCGAACGAGTTGTTTTTAGTTGGAACCGAACGAGTTGCTTGTAGTTGGAACCGAACGAGTTGTTTTAGTTGTAACCGAACGAGTTGTTTTTAGTTGGAACCGAACGAGTTGCTTGTAGTTGGAACCGAACGAGTTGTTTTAGTTGTAACCGAACGAGTTGTTTTAGTTGGAACCGAACGAGTTGTTTTAGTTGTAACCGAATGAGTTGTTTTAGTTAGAACCGAACGAGTTGTCATCAGTTGGAACCGAACTAGTTTTCATCAGTTGGAACCGAACTAGTTTCTTTAATTGGAACCGAACGAGTTGTTATTCATTGGAACCGAACTAG
>BQNB010059779.1:0-32021 GCA_026074375.1 Tanacetum coccineum | reverse complement strand
AAATATAGGGGAAATCTCTTTTTCTTAAATTTAAAAATGCTTTTGAACTAAGACTATTTCGTTTTAAGTTGTGATTTTATGTATGTACGGGAAATCCAAGAGTTTTTGAAACCTAAGGTCCGTGAGTCCCGATACTAATCTCTGTGAGGTGTCAAAAGCCTGGTCACTTAGCCGCAAGGTTGGGATGTGCCGAGACGAAAGTCGCTACATGGGATGATCTCGCCTTCAAACTCATTATTCTCGGGTGGAACGTGAAGCATAGAATTTTGCAAAACATTGATCCATGGTTGAAATTCAAAATAGCACATACACCTAAGATATAATAATTGTCGGGAGTAAAAAGTTCACAAGTTGCAAGTATGAGTAGTGTTAGCATCTTAACTCATAATTAGCGGTGATTTCATTTTAAGCTTGGTTTGGAGCAAGTGAAAAATCGGGGACGATGAATTTATCCTTTTTGGGGCATTCTCGGATCGAAATGCATCTTGTTCTATGATCCCTAAAAGTTATAAAATAACGAAAGTCAAATAAGTTAGTTAGTTGCTTAAAAGGAAAAGTAAAAAAAATGAGAAAAAGGAAAAATACAAAAATATCAGGAATAAGTGTATACATTTAAAAATGGTAAAAACGGGGCTTGTCGAAGCTATTGATTTCTTTAATTCTCCTCGATGAACACTTAGCTACTTTTCGAGGTAATTAGTCGAGGGGGATCGAGATTCTTAGTTTTCTAAGTGCTTACTTCATAGCATTGCGTGAGGACACGACAATGTCTTAGTATGGGGGATTTTGGTATGTGTTAAAATACACATACCTTTTACCTAATAAATCGACCCTAAATGACCAAAAACGCACATAAAATGCCATAAATATGCTTGTTTTTGTGTTTGTACTGTGCAGGTACCGGATATTTCACTAAAGGACAAAAACAAAGCCAAACCAGACAAAACTGAGAGCAGATTTGGAAAGAGCGCGAAAAACTGAGGCCAAGGGTTCAAAAGGATTGAAAACGGAGCTAAAACGGAAATTTCCGGATCGACTCGACAACGTTTGTGCATTTAATGAAGTCAAGACGAAGTCAAAGTCAACCCCGGGATATGGCTGATTCATCAATAGTATATATATAATAATATAGGAAAATAATCAACCAATTACCTTTAGCCAAGGATTGGTTAAGAATTCTCAAATTAAAATATATATTTAACCGGAAGTTTGATTTCCCGGGTGGTTATGTCCCAACGAGGTGTGCAATTGAAAATCGAATGACGGATTGATGATTGATGTTTGAATATGACAAGGTTATGATTGTGCACTTTGAGGGGGGATAAATGCCAAGTTCACCCATATAACCTCTGCACAAAACAAAATTTTTAAAACCCTGTTACACTCAAACCCATTTTACCAGTCCAAAAATCTCCTGAACCATCTGCCCAACCAAAATCCTCTGGACCCCATTGTTAATGTATCCTTGGTCCCCCCCCCCCTCTTCGAACCACTGTTACACTATATCTCCAAACCTCATCTCTTTCCCTCACAAAGCCTCCAAGATACAAGTTGGCAATCCTTAAGGCCAACATTGGTTCGCAAGAAAACAACAACTAAATGATGGGTTTTGAGTTTTGAGATTGGGCTCCAGCAAACATGATGGACCAAGATTGATTGGGCATCCTTCTCTTCACACAACAAGCACATGCTTGGAATTTTCTCTATAAGAAAACACAGACCAAAGAAGATAACAAGGACTTAGTATAGTAGGCTTTTGTATTTCATTTTTAGAGTGTCGATATTTTTGTGTTTAAGCAAACAACTTGTAATATCAAAAAGTGGTACCCTTTCATATTGCAATTTAAGTTTTCTGTCATTTCTTTTCTGGTCATTTTAAATTATTGCATTTAAATTTTTGTCATTTTAAGTAGCTTTCTTTTAAATTAGTGTCATTTACTTATTGTCTTTAAAATTCTGTTGTTTAAGACTTATAGATAGCTTTTCTTGTCATTCGAAAGCCTTTATAGATGCTCATTCATTTTCTGTCAAAAAAAGTCAAAATTCCAAAAAAACTCCAAAGAAACTGTCAAAGGAAAGCAATGAGCATGGTTTGAAAAGGTTGGACATTAAGGTTTACTCGCTTTATGGTAGCATTAATATTGTTTTTAAGCCAATAAGCAAGGACTCTTTTAGTTGTCTTTTTAATTTTTGCTATATTTTTTACTGTTCATTAGTATTTGTGTTTATCTTATTGCTTATCTTGCTTTTATTTTCTGATGTTTATGCTTGTATTATGTTGTTATTTGCATGCTTTGGTCTTTTGATTAAGATATTAAGTCAAAACTGTCCCTTATTTGCTTAATACTGCTTGTGGCTTAATAACTTTATTTTAGTGTCTATTATTGTATGTTTTATTTAGTTTTGCTCAACATTGTTTGCTTGTTATCTAGGTTTCCAAAATGATAGCACTTATAAACCCTTTAAATCAGCTTTGAATTTTGATCTTTTATCATTTAAAGGGTGTGTTTGGGTCTCATGGGATAAATAAAAGTGGGTCAAACTGGTTTTGAATAACCATTGGGTTATGTGATGAAATTGCACAAGCAACTCTTGAGTTTGTTTTTAACTTGTTTTAATAGTTTTCACGTGTTAAGATTTTTCCTTAAGGTTTTTCTATAAGTCTTTATAAACTATGTTCATAAAAACAGTTTCAAATGGGCTTATTTGATTAAGAATCTAAAACAGTCTTTTCTGCCTTATTTTTGTGTCTTTTCTTTGTGTTCAATGCAGTAAAAGTAGTCCCATTTGGTTAGCTTTGGTTTTACTTAAACTGTCAACTCTTTCTTTTAGTCAAATTTTTAGTTCCCCCCCCCCCCCCCCCCCCCCCCCCCCCCCCCCCCCCCCCCCCCCCCCCCATTCAAAAAGCTTTTGTCATTTTCTATCGTTCAGTTAGTAAAATTGTTTTTCAGCTTTTTAATTTTTGAGCACAAGCTCATTAGGAGCTATTCTCCATCTGTTTTAACTTTGTTTTGAATTTTGAGCTTATTTTAAGTTTGCTTAATAGCCCTTTTAAAACTAAAAGTAGCCAAAGTCAGTGTATGCTGTTTTCACAAGCCCTTTTCTTGGCTAATTTGATTTTCAAACTTTATTCTTTTTTATGATTTTATAGAGGCTTTATGCCCTCTTTAAGTTGTGCATGCCCTAAGCCATAAGGTTATATTTAGGTTGATAATTTAAGCCTAAAAGCTGCTCCCCAGGCTGTGGGTGATGCAGTGTGTGCCTTTTAGCCTTATTTGATTTTTAGTGCCTTATGAGCGAGGCTGCTTTTCTTTGCTTATCTTTAGTTTTCCTTTTGAACTTAGTTAGGTGTTAGTTATTATCTTTTTGTTGAGTTGCTTATTGGTTTTTTACTTTGCCTTATTTTGCCCCTATAAGCCAACAGTATAGTTAAAATGAGCCCTTAGCTTAAAATGTTAATACTTGCCTATCTGTTGTGCTTATTTCCCAGCTTTATTGTGAGTTTGAAAAAGTTCCTTTTTTAAATTTGCTTAATTTTGTGTCATTTATAAGTTTTAGAAAAAAAAGAAAAAAAAGTTATTATAAAAAGAGAGAGGCCCAGGCTCGAACCCTGGGCCTCCCCCTTTATAACAAACGTCCCACACTCACACCCTCATAACCTTTGTGCTTCAATAGCTCATCCAGTAGTGTTGCACATTTAATTCTCTTATAACCTTTTTTTAGCCATAAGCCCATAAGCTGTTTTTGGGCTCTAAAATTTTCCGTGGCTTATTTGATAAGCTGGGACCACCAGCTTATTTTTCATAGATCCATCTTTCTTTTAGCTACTTTCCTTAATTTTTTGAGATTTTTCCCATTTCGTTTTCTATTTTTTATCATTTATTTTCTTTAAATCTGTTTTTTAATTATTAAAAATTAAATAAAAATCAAAAAAATATTTTTCTTTTTTAGAAAATTTTATTTTGTCATATTACACTTAGGAAAATAGGAAACTTTGTTCTTTAGGGTCAATTTTGCACATTTGAGTTTTTAAAGACGGGTATCGGGCCCAGAGTTTTCGTTTTCTTCGTTTTTTTTTTAACACTTTTAGCTTCCGTTTTAGAATTTCTTTCATTTTCTTTTTACTTAGTTATTTTAAATTATAAAACTTTACTACATCATTTAGGGTTTAGTTTTTTGGAATATGTATATCTTGATCGTTAATAATGGAGATATCTTCAAAAAAAATAATCGAAACAAACAGATTTCGAAATTAAATGTTTTTATGTGTGTCCTGTCATCATTGAAGTTGGTATTTCATGTCATTGCCACATATTTATCTACTCATAGTTACACTCATATATATAAGTTATAAATATATTATTATATATATAGTACTTGACCCAACTTGAGAGCCCATTTTGTTTGGTTTTATGCTATTAGGAATTTGAGACATTAAGAAAAGATTGTATTCTGTCAACAGAAGTCTGATTCTCGTTAATTTAAAAATAATCTAGTCTCACTTGGGATTTTCTATTCGAAAACTAAATTGGCGGAAAAAAGTGAGATGGAAAAAGGTACAAAGAGAATGAGGAACAAAAAATTGATTTTTCGTTTTGGTGCTGACAAAGAGCGTGGTGGTGGATGAAAAAAGTTGAAGTAGAGAAGTTGTTTGGATTCGGGTATTATTTTGAATTCGTTCCATTGAAAGTTTTGGGACCAATGGATGGTACTAGGGGTGTTGGATGCTAACGAAAAGGTGAGTGAGGTGTTTGCAAAATAGGACCAAATGCACATTTAACAGTCTAGTTTGAGACCAAAAGTGTTGAATGTAACACCCCCAAAATGGGTCGCAGCGGAATAAGGATCCGGGGCATGTTACTTCAAGATCAACAGCACAAGATATATATAAGCAGACACAAAAGTAGTTTTTTTTTTAAATGATACATTGGATTTATAAAGATATATTACAAAAGCTTATAGCTTTATTGTTCTTTGTTTCATGTACAAAAGAATACATATATTTCCCTAAAACATGATTAAAAAAACCCATTAGGTCTTTAAATGTACAATCCAAAAATTATCCAATGCTTCCTTGGCATCTCGTGCATAATGACCTCTGAAAACATTGCTTAAAACGTCAACGTATCAGGAAAATTGATGGTGAATTCATAGGTTAAGGTTATTTAAATTATGCAGCGACCGCATGACTTTTCGTGATGTTTACAAAATATGCCAACAATCACAAAACCAGATTACTGTTGCACTAAGCTCATGACACCGAAGCTCAACCTATATTTGCTATTTTAGCAGTTATTTGCCCGTACAGATGTTGTAACCCGCAACATCCAAGTCCGACATGGTCAACGTTCGTTCCTAGTGATAGCTAATCACCCAAAGGGGAGGTTATCCAAATAGATCAATTTATATCATTCGCGCTCACATATGTATTCACAATACACTTTCTAGGCACATTAAACATGTTATGAATAATGGGCTCAGGAGGGTTAATCGCTACTTAGGACAACACATAATATTATACTTTCAATCACTTGCGATTCCATTTATAAAACAAAGTCATGTTCTCACTCCAAATAATAATAAATCAGTAAAACTGTAAAAAGTGGGGCTATGAACTACCTTGAGTACAGATAGCTCAATTAATCTAGATAAAAAAGTCACCAAGACGAATAAATGCAACCTATTTTAAATAAGGCTGTATAAGTTACTGAGTACTTTTATTTAACAACACTGAATATAATCTTATAGTTGTTTACATCGGTACTATCGTTCGGGGCTATTCATAAATAAAGAGGTCCATGACATGACGTAACGAGGAGTTTAGGCACTTTAAATCGTATATCCAACTATCTCGATTCGCCATCCGAGAGGACTCTAATTATGAATCCCTATGTAATATAGCACTTTGATAACCACGTAATATTCTATATAGCTTAATCACCGACTATTCATTTAGAAAATAGTATTTATAAAGTGATAACGTTTATAATTATATTTCAGTAAATTATGACCTAACTTGGTCGTTTTAATTCGTTGCTCGTTTTCTTACGTCCGTCTTCGTTGTAAGCACGTTCTTTAGCGATCAATTTATTACCTATTTTAAAGTTTTTAAAATTCTGTGATGAATAGTTTTAAAATTTATGGTTCACCACAGCTCATTTCGTTTTAGGCTTTAATTAGCGTATAACTTGTAATCGCGGATAACTTATTCGTTTTAACTCCGTATTTTAGTGATTCTCCTCGAGTACGTTCAACGTTAGTTAAAAGAGTATTATTATTTTATAAAGATTAATTCTACTGGTTGAATAGTGATTTTTACTGTTCATAGTTTATAAATTTACTTTTATAAACTTTATTATAGGAAATGTCTGTAATTTACTTGTATAGTTACCTTTTTGAACGTTCTTTATTGGCTGTACGATCTCGTAATCAAAGTTTTATCATAATTTGAGGTTTTAAACTCAAAGTTGCTGGAATGATTGTAACTTTTTATAAAAAAAATAGTTTGATAATAAGTTTTTTTTAGTCGTAAACTCGTTTTTTTAACGTATCTTTTTCGTTATTGGGGGAATTCGGTTTTTCATGTTTATTATCATTATGGAATCGTCATGAGGCGTATTTATTAACTTTAAAATATCAAAAAAGCTATATGCCCTAATGATTCGAATTAAACAGCCCATATGTATTTGTATGGATTAACTTTATAAAAATTGTTTTATGTATTATTAACTTAGTAATTTTACTATAAAAACCCTTATAACCTTATTTTCATTTGACGGTACTTTATAATAAAGTTTCTACATATCATCCCTAGTCCATGTATTTTTCATTGTAACAAGTTTAACCCTTTTACTTTCATTATTTTCATAAGTTGAAGTTTTAGAAAACTTTATTAAACCCTAATTAGCTTTAAACTTGCTTTTTTATTAATCCATAAGTTAACTCACTGTTTTCCTTACTTTTCTTGATATATAGGAACATATGACATAAGAAAAGGAAATAAGTGTTCTAATATTGATAAATCTCAAATAAAAAAATCCAATTTTTATACTTTTTAAAAGTTTTTTTTCATTTTGTGGTGGATTATGCTTTTTTTATACATGTAATACATATAAATCATAAGAAAAGAAAAGTATATAAAGGATTTAAGAAACTTAGTAATGATGAAAGAGATGTGAACATGAGTTCTAAACCCGTGTTTAGTTTCAAAATAAAGATTCCAAGGCTTATAAAACCCATGATTAGGTTTTCATAAACATTAATCTTTGCTTTTTCTTCTTATTACTTGAAATGATGAACCAATGCCTTCCCAACACCTTAGAATACCTTAAGTATGTTGTGTAAAGGGGTGTTATGATTTTACAAATTCAAGTATGATTTTGTTTGGTGCTTCAAGTTCGGCAGTGGGTTTAGGTTAGGTGAGCAAGGAAGAATGAAAACATGACATTTTATGTTTTAAATATGAAAAGTATGTAACTTTGCCATGCATGAATGCTTATTTATTGTATAAATATTACTTAACCAAACACTAGTTACTTTCTATCCTTAGTTAAGTTAAAGCTTGACAAGTTGGCAAAAATGTGTCAAGACTTACCTTTATGTTAATATATTGATATTTATGAAAATGATGACTCTTCGGTCCATTTCTTATTAAAATTCGGACTATATATATATAAATGCTGATAATTTTTGATTTTTTGAGTATTGGGTATAATCGTGGGTATTTGTTTAGGCGTAGTTAGGTTTTAGAACTTCCGGGTATGCCTAAACGTATTTTATTATGAAACGTAAGAATTTTACGTAGCCAATAAAAATAAAATGAACAAAGTCATTAATTATCCTCATATATAACATATAAAACACTTGCTTGTATGCAAACATTTTTTATCGTTTATTGCCAGTTTAAATTGTATGATTCATTTTTCAGTTTACGCGACTTAAACTTAAAGTTTTCGGTTTAAGAGTTAAGCGTAAATCCATAAAAATAAATTATGAAATACATAATGTCATACAATGACCTAAAATACGAGGTGTTATGTCTCCCCCCGTTAGTTTTAAACGAGCCTTGTCCTAAAGTCTTTATTCACACAGCGCCTGGCGGACGGTGTAGTCTTGGGTTTGAAGAGGGTGATATTTCTTCTTGAATTGATCTTCACGTTCCCATGTAAATTCAGGACCTCTCTTGGAGTTCCATCAACCTTGACTTATGGGTAGGATCACGGACTTTCGCTATCAACCGTTTAACTTAACGATCTGTCGATCTCTATAGGGCTCCTCTCGACAAACTGAAGCTTGTCATCAAAATGAAGTCCATCCAACGGAACGGCTAAGGGTTAGTCGGGCATAACACTTCTTTTAAGTTGGACTCGTGAAAGTATTAGATCTCTGCTCATGCTATTCAGGAAGATCTGAGTTGTATGCACGTCTGCCAACCCTTTTTATTACTTGAACAAGGGTCCAATACAAACCTGGGATTTAATTTCCCTCAGTTTGCAAAACTACAACCCCTTCCAAGGCGAAACCTTGAGCATCAACCTTTATCTCCAATCTCAAACTCCATCGGCTTTCGCTTCAAACAGCCGTAGCATCTTTTGTAAGATCTCCGAGCAGCTTGCATCCTTTTTAACTTGAATGATTCTCTCAGTTGTCTCTTGTACTATATCTGGACCGGTGAGTTGAACTTCTCCAACCATCAGCCCTACAAACAGAGCGAACGACATTTTTCTACCGTATAGTGACTCAAAGGTTGTGGCAGCCTTAATTGCTAGCGTGATACTGTTATTGTATGAAAAACTCACCAATGGCATTATGTTTAACCCAAAACCAATGCCTCAAAGTAAGATCACACAAGCTCGAAAGCATATCTTTCGAGTGTTTGATTGGTCTCTTCTCGCTTTGTCCGTCAGTTTGCGGATGATATGCGTACTCATATCTAAACTTGTACCTAAGCTTTCTGAAGTGACCTCCAGAATTTGATGCGAACCTTGGATCTCGATCATAAATAATTGTGACGGTATCCCTTGCCTTGTTACTACTTCCCTTCAGGTTACAATCTTGTAGTTTCTCCAAAGGTCAGTGTTCCTTTTCTATGGGTATAATGATTGCTGCTTTGTAAGACGGTAACGATTACCCAAATGGTGGTCATACCCTATGTGATGACCATAGGAAGCTTTTGTGACAAAATCCTATTGTTGATATTGTCCCACTTCATTGAGGTATCTTCGGGTTGTAACAACAAACCCCGTTGCTCCTGATGTTCGGCCTTAACCTTTGCACAGGTCATGCACTTTGCTAAACATAGGTGGCGATATCAGCTTTCATATTGGGCCACCAATATAGCTTCTTTACGTCTTGGTACATTTTCTCGGAACCTGGATGGATTGAATACTTCGATTTGTGGGACTCGTACATGATCACAGTCCGCAAATCGCCATAACAAGGTAAACCAACCTTCCTGCCATTAGGCATAGGGTTCATCCGTACTGAGTTCAAACTTTTCAGTTTCATTGCCTCTGGATATTTAGCATTTTCAATCAGCATACCCCCAACATCCTCACTTTGTTGTTTTCTGGTTTCCGTTGCTTCTGTTCTGGCATTTAGATTTGCTTAGGAAGATCCAAGCAATAGTCAGGACTAATGCTCGTACTCTTTTACGGTGGTTACCAGTTCTTTTCCTGCTCAAAGCATCAAGCAACGACATTTTGCCTTCCCTGGGTGAGACGAATATCGCTATGGTAATCACTCAGCAACTCTAAACAATCGGCGTTGTCTCATGTTCATTCCTTCTGATTAAGTAGGTATATGGCTTTCGTTTAAACTCTTATGATAAGTGAAACACCGTACACTTGGTACCATACAGATAGTGTCTCCAAATCTTTAGAGAAAATACTACTGCTCCAAGTTCTAGGTCATGAGTAGTATCGTTGTTCTCAGGGGATCTTTAACTGGTAGTGATGCCATAGAAATCTCCTTTTCTTCTTTGCATCAAACACACAGCGCCCAAACCCTTCTTCGAAGCATCGCAGTATACGATTAACTCTTCACTTCCTTCGGGTTTAAAGCCAGAATTGGTTTGCACTACACAAATTATGCTTTATAAACTGGAAGAATGGAACGCTGCCTCTTGTTTTTCACCCCACTCAAAACTTGACCGTCTTTTGAGTGTGTCTCGTCATTGGTTTGGCAAATCTTTGAAAAATAACCTTCATTGAATCGCGATAATACCCCAGCAAGACCTAAAAACTGATCGAATCTCAGTTGGTGTGTCTTAGGTGATGCCCAAATCTTTAAAGGATTTCGATTCTTGGATTGGTTCTACGTGAATGCCTTTATTATCACTAATCACTCGTGACCGAGGAACTGTACTTGGGAAGCCAAAATTCCACTTGGAAATTTTTGCATACACCTCCTCTTTCTTCAACAAATTCCAATATTTTATTCAGATGCTTCTTCATGCTCTTGCTTGCTTTCGGAATAGACAAAAATCATCGTCAATTCAAAAACAATTACGTATTTGTCCAGATTATGTTTGCCACACTATGTTTCATGAGGGTCCATAAAAACAGCAGGTGCGTTGGTCAAACCAATACGACATGACTTGGAATTCGTAATGTCCATTTCGTGTTCTGAAGGCCTGTCTTTGGAGATGTCTTCTTCTCGATACCTTCAATTGGTGATAACCTGACCTTAGGATCGATCTTAGAAGTAGACACTCGACCACTTGAAGTTGGTGAATAAGTCATCAATTTCAGGTAGTGGATAACAGGTTCTTTCACCGTTAGTTGGTTTAGTTCCGATAACTATGCACAACCGTAACGATCCATTCTTTCTTCTTGACAAAATAAATCTGGGAGCTCCCCATGGTGATGAATAGGGTCTTATAAAGCCTTTATCGGAAAGCTCTTGTAGTTGATCCGCAAATTCTTTCATTTCCTGTCTGGGGCCAACGATAAGGTGCCTTGCTGCAGGTGCGAAACCAGGTACTAGATCGATATGAAATTCACTTGTAGGTTAGGTGGAAGGCCTGGACAAGTCCTCGGGAAATAATTCTGGGAAATTGGAAATTTTAGACGATCTGGTACCTCTTCCAGTTGCTTTTCTTGAATTGTACCCCAGTCTCCTGTCGGTAATATGTGCAAATAGAGTCGGGACATCCTGGTTGCACATACTTCTGGGCCTTGGTGCACGAGATGATGGTTTAATCGAGTCCCGGTTTATTTTCTTACTTACGTCTACCATGAAAAAATTAAGATTTCGCTTCCAAAAGGAAATACGATCAGATCTTCTTAGCACTGTCAATAGCGGCCTGGTATTTTGTCAACCAGTCCTTGCCTAATTATGACGTCTAAGTACCAATATTCAACAGGCAATTTAGATCGACTGTGAAAGGATGGTTCAGAAAAATTTTACCGTGCAGACCCAGTAATACCATTTTACCTAAATTATGCTACCATAAGCTATATTCAACGTTATAACCTTGATCTAATGTTTTGTGGGGGGGGGCTATATTAAATCAAGCACTAAATTGAGTTGACACGAAACTTCTATCTTGCACCAAGTATCAAATAAAAGGAAAGCACAATGGTTGTTTTAGGAGATACGTACCCGTCACAACGTTGTTGTCTGGGGTTTGCCCTGCGACTCCCACTGCATAAGCACTGGCTAACCACCGCTTACATTTCCTGTTTTCTTGGTTCTTCCACTGGGGGAGTTTAGTGAGGCAGTAGTTGCTCATGAAGTCGGCCTGGAGACCCTCACTCAAAGCAAACAATGCATTTGTATTTTGACACTTGGGGCCTTGTGGTGTTGCTGTTTCGGTTGTTGTTATTATTTCGTTATTGTGGTTTGTTGTTGTTTGCAGTCGCAGTCCTGGCTCCTACAGTCCTTGGCCTAGGGACAACCAAGTTTCCTTGCAGTTAGTGCTTTTTGGTGTACTAAGGACGTGATGGTTGATAAGCTTTACACTTGGGACATCGAGGGTTTTTAGTCCCTTCATAGGTTTCCTTGTCACCATTCCTGGCAGCACTAAGCCCATGCCTGTATTCTGCCTTTTGTTTCTGTGGTAGGTTTGGTTATTTCGAGGTGTGTCTTCCAACTTCTCTTGTTTTCAGGCCAAAGTGTTATCCTCCTTTCCATCAAGCCAGTTGAATTCAATGCCTACTTGCATGGTCTTTGGCTTCCGATGCCACACACTTGGTAAATTGGGTCGGCAATCCCACCGACATAATCTTTCAATTTTGTCAGCTTCTTCAGGGGAACTTCCTGTCACTCAGGCTATGCTAGCTCCCTGGAATCGTTGGTTGTAGGCTACCCACTCGGTGCCTTGTACTTTTATGGTTTCCACAACTCTGACTCTATTTTCTTGATATCATTCCTTGGAAATTATTTAGTTGTCATCTCTTTTTCAAGTCAGACCACGTCATCGCATACGAATCATCATTAGGTCACTGTCCTAGATGTGAGTTCCACCTTGTTAAGAGCAGTTTACCATTAGAGAACAAGTGGCAAAACTTCACTTGATTCTCCACTGTGGCAATTTACTTATGAGGAATACAGTTTCCAATCCTCCTCAAACCACTGGGTAAGGTTGACCACTTATTCTGTACCTGAAGAATATGGGTTGACTTTTCTTGAAGTTTGAATAGGTGCACTCCGAACAGTGGTTCTTCCTTCTTGGCACCAGTCTGAGGTATGGCTTTCGTCGCCATTCCGGGTTTGCAGCACGTGCTGCATAAACAGTTGGACACCTCGTCGGATCATGGCACTGTAGTTGGGGCACTAGTGACGAGGTGGTCGGTAGTTAGGGTCTGTACAGGGGGTGGAGTCTGTAGTAACTGGTGGGGGAGTTGCGGTGCCTGGGCCTTGACTCGTGGTTCTTGTGGGCCTTCCTCTTGGGGCCATTTTCTTAAATCACCATGAGACTTAATCACCCGTTTTAGATTTCAAAAATCTTAACCATAACCCGATTGTATACATATGAATTTTTTTTTTTTTTTTTTTTTTTTTTTTTTTTTTCTTATTTTTTTTTTTTTTTTTTTTCTTCTTATTTTTTTTTTTTTTATATTTTTAATTTTTTTTATTTATTTTTTTTTTTTTTTTATTTTCTTTTATTTTTTTTAAAACGAGATCACAAAACACATGGTGAAATACAAATAGTATAGAAAATTATACAAATCGAATTTATTCACAATAAAACTTGATTTAATATAAACATAATCCCACTTTTCATATATATGGGAAAATAATACTGATTGAGTTTATATACAAAACGATCATAACAACTAGGTTACAAGACAAAATAACCTAAAAAGCCTTACTAGCCCGAGTTTACTCGTACTACTTATAGGATGTACAATAGTAGACTGATTTATGATAACAAAAAAGATCTAAACCAAAGTAGTAGACAAAACAAAAAGATCTATACAGTTGCTAGCTGGGGACGGGAACAACCCATAATACTAACAGAAAGTAAACAGTAGCTATCACATCATAATAAAGTCATTTAAGTCACTGCTACCGAGGCCCCTCTGGTAGCTCTGGCTCTGCAGGTCCTTAGCAGGTCCTTGCTTCTTGTTTCTCGATCAATAGAGCCTGAGAACTCTTCACTATCTTAGGGTTCTCTACTAAACTGCACTCTGCCCTCCGTAGATCTGTTTCAGCAGCTATGAAATCTGTCTGCCTTTCTCCTCTGGTTATGCCCGTAACTCAACGATCTCCGTGACTGCTGAGTAATGACCGTAGTCCGAAGTAAATTTTCCTTCGGAATGAAGTTCTAGTCACAAGATCCATCGATTTGTGCACAAGCGGACACGGTGATTAATTGCCTCTTCCTCCATCAGAACGGCTGTGCGTCCATGGAAGGGCCTATCACTCTCCAACATGTTGACTCGGGCTCTAAGTAGAGCTCGGTCATACCGTGCATCATCTAGCTGAGAATATATGATCTTATCCTCCTCGTCAACAGTAGAAGACAACTCAATAACTCTCTGGTTGACCCCCTCTAGGGTGGTCGGTGCTATCTCCTGGATGGCTCCAAACAAGGATCATCCCAGTATCCTATTACCATAGGACTAACTCTCTAGTACATATGGCGTCCTGGAGCGGCCTCCAACGTCATCAGCAAAATCCGTTAGTTGCCCTAGCTGTAGGTAGGTCCAACCCGCTAGCATCCAGCTGCGAACTCTCCACGACCTCTATTCAGGACCAGGAGTCAAGTACTTCACAGCCTCTTACGAAGCCGGTAAATCACATCTCAGGAATCACGTGTATTCATGATTCGGAGATGGTAACCATTATTATCCGTCTTAATCCTAGCAGCTCGGGATCCCAGAGATCCATCAACATATGTAGGGCTAATGGGTGGTGGTATAGGAATGGGTGGAGGAGGGTTATGAGGATAGTGGTGATGAATATGGAGAGAGAGGTGATGGTGGTGGAGTAGGTAAGGCTAATACTCTTATCTGCAACTTCCTCGGAGAGGGAAAGGTGTCGGCGCCTGGGTTCGGATGGACATCCTAGCTATGACGCGATAAGCAATGTATGGGGTTCCTGCGTAAGCTGTAAAGCTAACAGCTTGCAGCTCGGTGGTGCTAAGTGCTCATCATCATCATTTCCTCTGTCAGCAGGATAGTCGGCTGGATCCTCCTCAGGATCCTCCTCGTCATCCTCCTCTAGGTCCTCCTCAGGGT
Source organism: Tanacetum coccineum (assembly GCA_026074375.1). Lineage (NCBI taxonomy): Eukaryota > Viridiplantae > Streptophyta > Magnoliopsida > Asterales > Asteraceae > Tanacetum > Tanacetum coccineum. The sequence continues at coordinate 17,334 of BQNB010059779.1, read as the reverse complement.
CGGACTCCGGTATATACCCTGGTGACTGATGAGTAGGTGAGTCAGCAGCAGGCAGTGGCTGCTCCTCAGCCGGGAATACCTCATCGTCCACCGGTAAGAACTCCGGGTAAACAGGCTCCGGAACAAAAGGTATGTAAATCGGTGAAGGTGGTGCCTGCTCTGGCTCCTCAGGGCCAGGCACATAATCTGGTGATGGTGGTCCCTCAAAAACAGGTACCTCGACTCCTGGTGACCCCATGTATAAATCGTCCTCAGATGCTGATGTGTATGTAACAGCAGAGTGCTCAGAATCTGACATAATAGTATCTGAAATCAAAATTTAGCTTATATAAGTATATTAATATAAGACCATCATCCTTATATACGTAATATATTATAAACACGTATATCAATTATGCATGTATATAGCCTAACCGACTAATGCCATAATTTGTATATGAATACCCCGTAAAAACCCTTTTGTATGTATGCAATGTTTGAAAATGGTTATAGTCCAGCAAAAACATTTTGACCTGGTTCTCTATAACCTTGGCTCTTGATACCAATCTGTAACACCCCCAAAATGGGTCGCAGCGGAATAAGGATCCGGGGCATGTTACTTTGAGATCAACAGCACAAGATATATATAAGAACGACACAAAAGTCGTTTAGATTGATACATTGGATTTAAATAAAAGACATATTACAAAAGCTTATAGCTTTACTTGTTCTTTGTTTCATATTACAAAGACAACATAGATTTCCCAAAACATGATGCACATAAGTCTTTAACAGTACAATGCAAAACATAATCCAAAGCATCCCTGGCATCTCGTGCCTAATAGCAAGCATATTGACATGTTTGAAATAAACTTTTGATACTTTTGCACGAACTTTATTTATGGTCCTCGTGTCTTTATTGAATGACATTTCAGGGACGTAAATATTATCTGATTGCAAAAGGACATGCCATTTGAAAAAACTTTTTTTGTATTTTTCTCATTTTTAATTTTGTATTTTGGATTTTATAAGGTGTTTATAAAATGAAATAATCTTTTTGGCTTTCTGATTTTATATTTTTCTCTTTGTTTTTATTACATTTTATTAAAATAAAAATAAAATAAAAATAAAAATTCTTTTATGTGTTTTCTGATTTTAAGTATTTTACTTATTACAGGATATTTAAGATAGGTACCACTCTCATTCATCAACTTCATCTGCCAATTTTTTCCGAGTCTTGGCAGTAATACCTCCGGCATGCCCAGCTTGTTGATTAAGAAATTCAATTCTTTCTCGGCCAAGGAGCTTTTCAGTGTTGATGTCCGCCAATTGATACTTCGTATTGACAAAGTAAAAGTTCGATCACACCATTCTCAACCTCCTCCTTTGATGAAGTGAAACCTGATGCTATATGCTTGTTAGATCTGGAATGTTGAACATTGTTGCAGCATAAGGCAATAGCGCTTTTGTTATCACAGTACATTGGAATTTTATTGAATCCAAAGCCATAGTCGGTAAGTTGTGATCTCATCCAAAGGACTTGAGCACAACAACCGGACAAAGCAATATATTCAGCTTCCGTACTGGATATCGCAGCGCTTTTCTGCCTTTTAGACGACCAGCTTACAAGTCTATCACCCAAAAGTTGTATACTGCCAGATGTACTACGGCGTGTATCTTGACAACCAGCATGATCCGCATCTGCAAATGCTGTTAGTGCAAAGGAAGAATCCTTCGGATACCAAAGACCCCGATGTACGGTTCCTTTTAGATACCGAAAGATCCTTTTTACTGCATTTAGGTGCTTTTCGGTAGGCCGAGCCTGATACCGGGCACACATGCATATAGCAAATTGTAGGTCAGGTCTACTGGCTGTAAGATAAAGGAGGGTGCCAATCATACCACGATAGTGTGATGGATCTACAGCTTTCCCTTCTTTATCCTCATCCAGTTTGGACTTCTCCACCATGGGAGTATCCACTGGGTCACAAGATTCATAGCCATATTTTTTAAGTGATTCAAGAGCATATTTAGATTGGTTTATGAAGATGCCTCTGGGACTTTGAGAAATCTGTAGTCCTAAGAAAAATGAGATTTTACCCATCATCGACATCTTGAATTTTGAACACATTATTTTAGCGAATAGATCACAAAGTTCAGGAGTAGATGCAGCAAAGATAATATCATCGACATAGATTTGTACCAGTAGAAGTTCGTTGCCTTCTCTACGGATGAACAGAGTAGGATCCACTGAGCCTTTGGAGAAGTCATTGGATATCAGGAATGAAGACAACATATCATACCACGCACGTGGAGCTTGTTTCAACCCATAAAGAGCTTTCTTAAGCTTGTAGACGTAGTTAGGTTTGTCTGGATCCACAAATCCGTCCGGTTGGCTAACATAAACTTCTTCTCGCAGATTACCATTCAGAAACGCAGTCTTCACATCCATTTGATAGATGACCATGTTCATGTGAGCAGCAAACGCTAGAAAAATTCGTATAGCCTCTAATCTTGCAACCGGAGCGAATGACTCTTCGAAATCGATACCCTCCTCTTGGCGATAACCACGAGCGACCAACCGAGCCTTGTTTTTCAGAATACCTCCTAATTCATCAAGCTTAACCTTATAGATCCACTTAAGAGAAATGACAAATGCTTTGTCAGGAGGAGGAACAAGTTCCCAAACCTCCAGACGTTCAAATTCATGAAGTTCCTCTTGCATAGCTTCAATCCAACATGCTTGAGTTAATGCTTCTTTGTAGTTCTTGGGTTCGACTGATGTTAGAAAGGCATCATAGTAGCAGAATAAGGCTTGTTCATGGAGTTGGAGTCGTGTGGAAACCGGTCTGTCAAGAGCACCGATTATATTCTCAAGTGGGTGATCCTTCGTCCATTTGCTATTGTGTTCAGAAACTTGGTGATCGGGAGGCACAATTGTATGAATAACATCTGATGATGAGGATTGATCAGAAGTAACTTCTGGAATTGGAATTCCAAAGTACGGATCATTACCCATATGTGCGACTTCAATATCATGATTATCTTCTTCAACATCATGAGAAAGAATGGGAGTTTGAGTTTCTTGTGTTGTAGGAGAGTTACTTGGTGATGGTGCATCTTGATCAACTGTAGTTGAGGAAGGTGAACCAGTTGATACAGCATGTTCATGTTCAGGTGCAACTGCTACAGGAATAGGAGCAATGCCTTCTGGTGCTTGTAAATCAACATAAGGCGGGGGATTAAGTGACTCATCAAACATTGGTTGAAACAACAAATCCCAGTCAGATCTCGAAGGTGGTACAAATGGTGTTGAAGAAGGAGGGTTTGGCACGAGTCCTGAACTGATCGATACAGGAGTCATTTCATGAAGAGCGGGTCCTGAACTGCTGTGTTCAGAAGCCATCGCGGTCAGCTCATCAAAATCAACGTGAATGGTTTCAATTATTCGTCTGGTACGTCTGTTGTAAATCCGGAATGCTTTCTTTGTGGGTGCATATCCAATGAAAATACCAATATCAGCCTTTGGTTGTAACTTGCCCAAATTCTCACTATCATTCGTTGGGTAGCAAAGTGCACCAAACACATGTAGATACGATAGATCGGGAGGTTTGTTGTGTAAAAGCTCATATGGTGTTTTACCGTGACGACGACGTATCATGGAACGATTTTGGGTATAACAGGCTGTGGCAACCGCTTTGGCCCATAGAAATAAAGGAGCTTTTGCATAAATTAACATAGTGCGTGCTGCTTCGATTAGCGTACGATTTCGTCTTTCAACAACACCGTTTTGCTGTGGAGAGCGTGCAACTGATGTTTCATGAGAGATGCCAACCTTCTCATAATATTCACGCAATGTCTGATTAACAAACTCAGTTCCATTATCTGTTCTGATGCGACGGACGGTAACGGTTTCCTTAAGCCGTACTTGGATCATCTTCAAAAAGTTAATAATAAAAGCTGGAGCCTCATCTTTTGATCGCAAACATATTACCCATGTAAATCGAGAGTAGTCGTCGACAATAACGAGGAGTACGTTCTTTTTCCATTGACCACTAAACCCAAATAACGCGACACGCATTGGCCCACACAGATCCATATGCAACAGATAGAGTTTTTCTTGATTGGTGTCCTCAGATTTGGGTTTGTAGGGTTTCTTTGAACTTTTGCCTAATGCACATGCAGAACATAAGTGATCCTTTTCAAACTTGAGCTTAGGGAGACCTCGGACAAGTCCATGTCTTGCAAGATGATTAATAGCACCAAAGTTACAATGAATAGACGACGATGCCATAACCAAGACTTGGTTTCAGAATGCCTTTGACAATAGACAAATAGGAGAGGATGCCATCATATTCCCAAGTGAGAGTGTATAAAGATTATCCCCTCGAGATCCCGTCAATAAATCAACACCTTCTAGATTGCGAATGAAGCATGTGTGTTGACGAAAAGCCACTTCGAGATTAGAATCACAGAATTGTCCCACAGAAAATAGATTATGCCCAAGTCCTTCAACGTAATAAAACCTTTGAAATAGTAACATTCCCAATCTGATAGTCTCCATAACCCATTATCTTGCAACTTGATATTTCTAAATTGACTGTACCCAAAGAATTTACTGAAATGAATATTTGGTGAGGCTATCTATAGCGTTCTCCGTCTGTTTTTTCAGCAACCGAATTCCAAATACCAGAGGAATGATTTGGACACCCTCATACATTAAGAGAAGTTGATGGAATATGTTATAGTGGATCCCCAAGATTACTGGGTTCTTGTTTGTAGCATACATTGGATTTAATAACCATAGTTTTGCTTAACGGACACAGTAATCTAATTCAGCCTAGGTTCCTTAGTATACCAATATAAACCACAGGTTTGGGTGCTTTAGGATTCTAAGAAACAATAGGTTTTCCTAGAAGGCACATCATTAGTAGTGGTAATCCTAGTTAAAGGGCAACGGATTTCCTACAATATGAAGTCCGACCGGTAGGTCTCCAAATATATCCTATCTGAGTGAACACTTTTCCTGTTGGTTTCCAAATATCTTTCTTAGATTTATGCTTCTTATGTTTAGCACGAAATTTCACAACATTCATAGAATTAGAAACACACAAATTATCAGAAGACGTGCAATCAGCACTGTTCTACAGACAAAAAACAGAATTTATCTTATTTCTTTGGACGTCTGCACATACCTCAGATCCCTAACTTTTAACAGTACCATACTTTATTCAAACTAGATTTAACGTTCCTAGGGTGAGCTTCTACTTTATTCTTCGAATTACTACTTGGTGTTTGCAGAATCCTATCATTCCTGGTATTGCCTGAAGGCTGTGATCCGCTAGCACTAGTAGAAAGTCTTACTCCTGTAGAATGCAACACACGCTTGTTAGAAACTATGTTTGAAGTCGAGTCTATTTTTGTGTTTTCTGTGGATGTGAGTGATTCGGCAAACCTAACTTTCTTGTCCTTTTTCCTCGGTGTGACCTCAACTAATTGAGGACCAAAATTGTTGATGCTAGGGCAAGATCTACTTATGTGTGAAAGCAAATCCTGGATGACTTTGGTATACCTAAAGGCAGACTCTAAAAGTGAATCTTGAGGATAGTTAGCTTTTACATGTTCGACTATATCCCTAAGGACCAAAGCTTCTTCCTGAGTGTGTTTAATATATGAGGAGTGAGCAGTCCTTTTATTCAACAATTTGGGCGTGATTGGTTCCATATTATCCTTAGACACATTTGGATCAACAGAGTGGGTCTCAATAGCCTCCTTATCTACAGCTTTTCCTTTAAGTTTCCTTAACTCATTTGTAAGGCTGCTATGACCAAACCTTGTTTCCTGAAGTTTTTGCATTTAATTCAGATATTTCCTAGACTTTATATTGACTTGTTTTGATTAACCATCACATTGTTCTTATTGATTGAACAACGTTTGGTTAAATCGAGTCAATAAAGTTGCTTATCAAGTCTGTTTTAAATGGCTCATTCAGCAGCAACAATTTTGCACCTTATGTTCCAATTCAATGTATTAAGAGTCTCCATTTCATCCATGTCCATTTTGACTTTAATATAATCCACATTTCCTTTATAAGGACTATAATTGCCCTTTCAAACTTGACAATACATGTCTTTTGCTTGAGACTGAGCTCTCAATTCACTTAATTCAAACAAATGAGAAAAACTTGGAGCATTTTGATTTAAAACATTGTTTTTTAGTTGAAAATTTTCTTGATTAAGTTAAGAAATCAGCTTCCAAAGGATGCAATGTTTTTCCAATAGTCGTAAAACTCTACAAAGTTTATTGTAAGTTTCTTTATCAACAAAATCCTTTTTGTTGAGAAGCTCAGTCTTGAGTTTGAGACACTTTTGACATTCATTCACAGTTTCACAAACATCATTCACAGAAAAATTCACAACAGTTTTTACAATATCATTATCAATGGCTTGTGCCAAGAGTCGTTCATTTTTCGACACACAAAAACTTGATTTATTTAACTTTTGAAAGTTCTGGACTCCAAGACCAATGTTTGTTCGACATCCCTGTTCCATTTGATAAAAGTACTTTTTGGACATCGCAAGTGAGCTTCAACCAAGTAGTGATTAAGTTATGTGAAGAATATCTTTTAGATTCTTTTAAAATGGAATAATTTCATCTCGAGAACAAGCCTTTGTATGTTTCAAACCCCACGTGCCCGTCAGTGAAAAGCATGTGGCAGTGTTCTATTCTTTGACAACCAGATCAAAGCCGATTAAGATAGCATTTGAGCGACTTTCAATCTAGAGTATACACCATACTTACTTTTGAAATTCTTTTTGAACCTCAACTTTGAGTTTGTAGAGAATGAGCTGGGTCTAAATCTGTAAACCGGGGGGGGTGTGCGAGTACGAGCACGTCCAAAAGGCATTATCACTCAAATAAATCAGATTGTCGTACAAATCGTATTGTTTAATCTTATTAAGAATAGCATAATTAATAGGTTTCGTGTTCACTCTATGTTTTACAACCAATGGATCTTGTTCTTTCAAAAGCATTTTTGAACGACTCTCTTCACAAAGCATTAATGTTTCATCAGAATCGGGAATCACAACAGTATCCATTTTAAGAATGACATTCCCGTCATACAGTTTTGGCTTTGACTCCCGAACTTTCTTCAGATAGAAAGGTTTTTCAAAACCGATTGCTTGTTTCGTGGAATGATCATAACAAATTTTGGATTTAGTCATCATATGAACAGTTTGCGCAGATTGACCTCTTTTGAAAATGATATTATCAAGTTGCTTAATTTTCTTTTCTAAGCAATTTCTTTCTCTATCATATTCCTTTGTTTTCTTCCATTTTTAAATCATTTTTGAGATCAGAAACTGTTTTCATTAAAGAATCCTTTTCTTGCACTTGTTCAAAAAGAGTTTCCTTAAGACGTACAATCTCGGCATACTGTTCATTTGATCCTGAAAAACTATTTTCAACATTTTGCATTTCTTTCAAATCTTTAACAACCTCTCCTTTATATCTGTCAAGCTCGTGTATTCAGGCTTTATTCACAATTGTGCAATGCATTCACGTGGGTATATTAATATTTCAAGAACATAGATAATAACAGAACAATCTTGTTTAGGTAGAAGAGTTAGAATTCTGGAAAGTCTCCTTTGTGTTTTCACTCAATACAAAAATAAGGAAGATATGCTATCACTGGTTATTTCAGTTTCTGTCTGACTCACATCATTAGACTGTTCAGAAGACGTCATTATCTGCTCACTTTGATTGAATAAATCATAGGTCAGATTATCTGGAGTGGAACCATCATGAGGCATCTAGGCCATTTCCCACGGAGAGATCACCATGAGAGCAATCTTGGCTGATTTGAGTTCATCATAGTTAGAGTCATTAGGCCAATTTCCCCCAGATCATTACTCGATAAGCAGCATTGTGGGGATGACATCTGAAGTAGGTTTGAATGAAAGGAAAGTCTGGATCTTGCAAAAATGCTATTTCTTTCCACTGTTAAAGCTTGACCACTTTGCTTGAGCTTGAACTCAGCAACACTTATCATTGAAAACCAGCTGTTTCATCCCTTTCCTCTATGCCTTAGACACTACTGGCAATATGACCCTCCCCTTTGCAATTGTAACAAATGACAGTCCGTTGTTTCCTCGTGTTGCTATCCACTGCACCAGTGTGTAGTTTCTCGTTAGTTCTAGCACGCATAAGTAGTTTGTCTCCCCGAACAGTTGCACAGTCACTTTCCATCATAGATGTAGCTTTGTTGACGAGGGTTTGGATGAAGTCCCCGTAGCTGATTTGTTGGTAGTAGGATACCGGAGTGACAACAACAGTTATTGAACGACAACAGTTGATTAATCGCATCAATTGTATCATCCGCTTTCCTGGAAACACTGTAACAACTAGACCGGAGCTGGTAGGAAAATTCAGGTATGTTGCAGTTATAGGCTTGGGAGCATATATCCAATTATGGATTGATGGTTTTATGGAGAAAAAAACCGTTTGAGAACGGGATTGGTACTCATTTGATGTATAAGTAATTGAAAGAGTTGTTGATTGATTGGTGTGAATTGTTGAGTCTGATATGGTGTAAAAAACTGTGAAGACAGATATTAGTGACACAGAAGTTGAGATAGAGACTTTGGGTGAGTCAGTAGATGAGATTTGATAAGTTTGCTGAGTTAATTGTGAGATGCAACTAAAGTAAGATGATCGGAGTTGCGTCAACTAGCATAAATGATCTATCAATTTGCATGTCTTTCATGTTGTTGCATAGTAAGCATGAAGCTGCTCGACAATGTAGTGTGCAAGTCTTTGACCAATTTAACATCAGTAACAAATTTGCTCCAATCATCAGGAAAGTGTTTAAGAACTTGGTGTTACTGAAATTAGCTCCAATGCAATCTTGTAGATTCATATCATTGAGTAGCAAGAGAGAACCTCAAGTAGTACTCTGAACACTCTCTATCTGTAAGTGAACTTATCGAATTCATCATACAGCTTGCACTCTTCAGTCTTGTTTCTTTAACGACGTTCCTTGCATTAGCAATTAATCTTCTCCCAGAGATCTTTTGCAACACGATGTTACTACACAAGAGCATAAGATTTCAGTTGTGAAAGGACATGGAGAATGATGTTTATTGCTTTGATGTCCACAATCACTGAATGGCTTCAGCGGGAGTCATGTTCGACATATTCCTAAAGACTTAGTTACTCCATCCTCATGAATGAAGTCCAAACAAGAGGTTCCTTTTTCACAAGGCCATAATCATTCTTCCATGTGGTCCATTCATCTAATACAGTTCCATTTTGCTTTTTCCATTAGTCATACAAGTGTTTTTCAAGCATCGTGGTTTGTTGTCTCCTCCTGAAAGAAATGGGGACTTATCGGCAAGAGTCGTCATTGGGTATCAAAAAGATTACAAATTAGATCAAAGTTCGTGGAGAAAGAAGTTGTGTTTGGTTATGTGATTGTTGAGTCTTGAAATGAAACTACACTGGATTTTACAATTGCTAACAAAACCAAGAGAACAAGATGTTTGTTTCACGGGATTTACGAGCTACAGCGCTGCAAATAACCGTATAATATATAATTGAGTTTTAATTTACACTTAATTTGGTTTCACTAGTTTCTTAGTTGACAAAAATTAACTAGTTCCTTCCACTCGTTCGGTCCTATTCGTTCGGTGTCTACTTATGTTGATAAAAACTAGTTTTCGGTTTCTCTTGTTCGATTCAAGCTATGTTTGGCCGACAAAGATTAACTCGTTCGGATATGATCCTTATCTTGTATCCGGTGGCCTTGTCCAAAGATAACCTCGTCGATTTATGCTCTTCGTTCGTAATTCCAAACAAGTAATCTAGTCGTTATCTAGTATCGTTATCTACATCGTTTTTCCTCGTTCGTACAACAACAAAGTATCTTGATCGGTTCCAACTAATTCGACTCTTCTTGTTTCGGTTCACTTGTTCAGTTGTACTACGTTTCGGTCAACTACTACGAAACTCAAAATTTCAAAACACAAAAAGACCCATATCGTTGAAAGGTTTTTAGTAAAAAAACTTGTACAGGCGCAAGTGTTTACAAACCCAATATGAACAATAAAAATGACAACTTTAAGGTTTATTTAGGGAGCCAAAAAATTTTAGATCAAAAATTTTTGCTCTTATAAAGATTTTGAACAACAAAATCATCAAGACATTCACAAAAACTAATACACCATCCATGGCTTTGATTACCAATTGTAAATTATTATACTTATGATCAAACCAAGAAATAAGATGAGATGTTGGTTGTGAATTAGAGATAGAATGGAAGGAAATTGGATGAAGTGTATTATATGAATGTTACAAATGGAACAAACCAACCAACTCCTAAGGCTAGGAGATAGGCTTATATAGTCCTATGGCCCGTCTCCATGGGTTATGAGTGGTTTCCCATTAGGTCTTGGGCCGGACTAGATTACTAATCTAATCATTACATAAACTACGAGCTAAGACTATTACAACTTGGAAGTGACCGATACTTTTTGTGTTTCCAACAAAAGTAAATATAAAGAAATCATAGTTTTGTGATCGTGGTTATTTTCGTATAATGAAAATGATAACTTATGACTTATTTTGTTCGGCTTATTTAAATAAGCTTTTAGGAAAGCTTATTTGTTCTTATTGAGCTTATGTTTGGTTCGGCCCACTAGGGGAAACCACAAAGGAATGTTGTTCAAGCTTATTTGACTTTGCTTTTATTTTAGTCGGCTTATTTCTTGCTTATTTTGAAAGGACAAAACATTTAGCTTATTTGACTTAATAAATAAGCCCAAATAATTCTTAATAGGCTTTTAAGCCACGTCCCACACAAAAAGCCCAAGAACCCCGAGCTTAACTCATAAGTTTATGGTTCGGCTTATTATGTCTTGGCTTATTAAGAGCTTATGATAGCTTATTGATGAACCAAGAACTTATTTAATGCCTTTTTGCTTATCGGTCTAGTTTTAAAGAGTTTTGATACAATATTGATCGAATGTGTGAAATGTAAATTGAAAGTGATTTTTATTAAAGTCTACGACTTTGGAAAACGTGTAAACACGAACGGGTCATGCCAAAATTTTATAAAAATTATATACTTAGAATAAATTGTGAAAATATATTTTATAAAACTTTTCCGAAAAACATATTATTTATAAATGATAAATAATATACATACTTAACTTATATAAATGAATTAAAATACTTATTTACGTTTTCTACCTACGTATTTAATTTAAGAACCGACAGTTAAGCGTGCTCGTGTGAGGAAAGCACTAGCATGGGTGACCTGCCGGGAAATGGATAAATTAAAGATATAAAAACATCATTATCGAAAGGTTTTAAATCAATATTTGGGATTTTTGGGTAGAATGCCGAACAATATATAAATATATATATTTTACTTGAACATTATTAAATAACATTATACAGAGTATATTATATATATATATATATATATATATATATATATATATATATATACCCCTAACCATAAAAACCGATCACTAACATTTTATTTATAAAGACACTTACAAAAGTATTTTTAAATAAATGTTTATACAATATCCGTATTTTTCTTTCCTTTCGATTCTAAGCCGAATCCTATATTCTCTTAGGCCGCATTCGTGTACCGTCGTTTGTTTCGTGTGATTCATAATCCCTAGGACGATTTACACTTTCTATCACCGGGCACGGTGAGTGAGTTCATAGCCCCACTTTTACTTGTTTTGAATAATTGTTTTATAACTTGGGGTGAGAAACATTGCTTGTTTTAAAACTGGACACAAGTACTATACGTGAGATATCCCATGTTTACGTGTTGCCTAAGTAGCGTTTAGACCACTATTGCCCGAATTATCATGAACTGTTAATCACCTTTAACCGACTGGCTAGTTAAGTGAGCGCGAGTGAATAAATAGATCTATTGGGACTAATTATTCCTATCCGGGTAAGAAGCACTTACTAGTTCGAGTTTGCCAAGAACTAACAAATATATGTCATGTCGAAACTGGTTAGGTGGTCTTTGGTTGGAAACCACTCTGTACGGCAATCAAATTATAGCAATGTACATGCTACCTCCCTATTAGCTTCAGTGTCATGAGCTTAGTGCAACGTAAATACCTTTTTATGTGAAGTTATATCTGTTATAACTGTCGCATACGTTTTGATAAACTTGTAGTCCACACTAATTACGTTTCAACTAAACTTATGAATTCACCAACTTTATGTTGACGTTTTAAGCATGTTTTTTAGGTGCTTAGCTTTGGACTTCTCTGATGTGCAAATGTGGCGTCCTAACGTGCAATATGATATCATCGTTTAAAGACTTATTACATTCATACTCGTTGTCTTTTGAAAACTTAATTTATGCTTCTGCAACGTTTTAATTTCATTTAAAATCTTGTAAGACTTATCCATTTTTAAGAAATGCAACGAGTTATGATTTTGAAAATGTCCATTAGTGGTCATTCCCTTTACCTTGTGTGATGTATATTATGACGTCACGCCCCCAGACACGTATTCCGTCTAGGCCCCGTTTTGGGGTGTGATAGATTGGTATCAGAGCCAGGTTATAAAGAACCATGTAGTATAACTAGTCTGGTGTAATAACCAGTAAGATGGATCCTTACGTGTTTCTGTGCCTTATACGTTTTTTTGCTATTGCGTAATACTTTGAGTATCATTTTGCCTTGAGCATGCTTATGTTATATGGTTTACCTCTGCCCCCGCTTTATTCGTCTCCATGCGTTATTTTGCTTTGCGTTATTTGTGTTCCCTTGAGCTTTTAATTTTTCTATTCGCTTACGTTTTTCCTTGCTTGGGATTCCTTCTCTACGTTACTTTTTCCTTACGTATAATTACCCCACGTTTTGTTTTATATAGAAGTTGTTTATATAAATACTAAGTTTTTCTAAGACATTGTGAATACAAATGGTCTGTTTATTTCTAAATATCGTGAGTAATACGATGGTCTTAAAAACTTTTCATGACTTTACATTATACCGTTTTGCATTACTTTAAAACCCGTTATTGTTTGCCGACCCCACTGATTTTCCCACCATTCGACTTTGAAGACGACTTTGAACACCAGCCCCATACTATTGAAATACCTACGTCATCTCATTACGTCTTAATTTTTCTTACTTCTCTTAACTTCTAGAAACATGCCGATTAATTCGCACACAACTTTAACCCATCACCTCATAATATTCCATTTTTGGAAATACGACTTTTGAAATTCGACTTATTTTATTTTCTTCACTCCGTTCGATTATGAAGAAAATACCGAAAACGAGACAAGGAATGAGTTCTACGATGATCGAGCATATTGTAACCCAATAGGTTGATAACGCTATTGAAGTTATTGTTGTCTATGAGGCAAAACTCGCATGATCCACGACTCAATGGATCAGGTCGTACATTAGGAAGCAAAGGTGGCAAGGAATGCCAACAACAAGATAAACGACAAAAGGTCGTGAGAGCTTACACTGCTAGACCAAATAACAAAAATGGGTATGTGGGAAAGTTACCCTACTACAACAAACGTAAGTTGTGCCATAGTGGGCCAGGCACTGTGGAGTGCAATAACTACAAGTGAGTTGGCCATATAAGGGACGAAATAAAATTTATGGGACACCCCGTTTTTGATAAACAACTAAATAGAGTCAGTAGTGGAGCAAATTAGAAACCTCAAATACCTATTAGGACTGTGGAAAGCCAGGAACAGTTACAAGAGTAGTAAATGGGGTGATCCAAACCTGAACCGTACGAATCGTATTTGGAAAGTAAAAGCTTGCGGGAACTCTAATGTCGTCGATTAAGGAGAGATTTTCCTACCTTGTCTAGTGAAACCTAAGTAGACTTGGACTGTAATCCCTAAGAGATTTACACTAGTACTCCCATATAAACTTCGCGTATTGTGTGGATGTTTTTAAACCCTCTGTTTATTTTGTGTCATGACGATTTCGTCAGTTACACTTTAACTCTCTAATAATTTATGCATGGTACTCCTCAAATCGATTACCGCCTTACAACCTATTTCACTATTATTTTATAAACCGCTTTACTGTTATAGACTAATTGGATGTTATCCTATGAACTATTTTAGTGTCATTATAAACTAATTGGATGTTATCCTATGAACTATTATTAGTGACACTTATAAAACAATAAGTAGTTGTCACGTTATAAGCTATTTTACCGCCAGCTTACAAACCGTTACGAATAGCTTCTTGGGGGGGGGGGGGGGGGGGGGGGGGACTATTGTTTACCTCAAACACCTTATAAACATCGAGTTCACTATCATTTATAAACCATTCTAGCGTCACCCCATAAACTATTTTATAAACTATTTTATAAACTAATTTATAAACATTTTATAAACTATTTTACCATCTGCTTTACCATTAGTCTGTGAACCATTTTGCTGACAGCGTATTAACCATTTTACTACCATTCTATAAAAGCATTTTGTTACGATCTTATAAACTGTTACGTCGTCACCCTATAAACTATTTTGCTATCATTAATATAAGACGTTCTACTAGCGCCTTCCAAACCATTTTGCTATTATCTTATAAACCATTCCACTAGTATTTTATATAAACCGTTTTCCTGTCATCATATAAACCATTTTTGTGGGAATCTTATAAACTACTTCATTAACATAAACTGTTTCACTATTGTTTTATAAATTGTTCTAGTGACATCTCATAACTACTTTCACAATCACTTTTCAAACTAACTTGTCTTTATCTTTTAACCCATTTTGCCGTCGTTCATAAACTCTTTTGCCACTATTTTATAAACCATTTCGCTAACATCTTTTAAACTATTTTGATATCATTCTATAAACCGTTTTGTCAATCTCCTATAATTATCCTACTATTACCTTATAGCTTATCTGGCTATCATTTAATGAACTAATTTGTTTCCATCTTATAACCTATTTTGCAATTATTTATAAACTCGTTTACTACCCTATTATAAACTACTTTGCAGTGATTTTACAAACCATTTCATTGTCACCTCATGAATTAATTCGTTGTCGTTTTAAAAACTATTTCGCTGTCAAATTATAAACTATGTCGTCGTCATCTTATGAACTACTTCGTATCTTCTACAAACTATTACGTTGTCACATTATAAATATTTAGGTTGTCAACTCGTAAACTATTTGATACCATATTATGAACCCCCTTACTGTTACGTTATAAACCGTCAAGTGAATTTCTCATAAACTATTTTTATATCACCTCTTGAGCTATTTTACATTACTTTACAAAATGTTATGTGTCGCTATATAAACTATCTTGTCTTTGTTTTTACGAATTGTTTCGCTATCTTATAAACCATATTGTATATACCATGTAACTTTGAGAAACATAACACTAGTTTTGACGAAATGAACATTGCATCGTTAGTCCTTAATTACACATAGCCTGATCACCTATGTATAATTCAGGAAGGACCATGCTATGCTGGGAGTAGTCACCATAAAATTTTGTCAATTTACCCTTACTTTCCATTTTTATTTTCTTTCTTTTCTCTACATTGTCAACGGGATTATATCGAACTCGTGCTTTATTAATATTTTGCGTGCGTATTCGTGAGTCGTGTCGGTCACGTGTATTCGTATTCATATTTGTAAGCGTCATAACTAAGAATATTTTTCTCAAACCTTAGCATATAGAAACACCATACCCTTAGCTAAGAGACCGAATGCTACACCTTGTAGTCACGATAATTATGGATTGTAAGAACTTAGAACGTAACAGACTTATCACTCTAATTGGATTATAACCAAGAGAACTAGGAGATTTCCTTCAATATACTTACCTTTTTGTGAGTTAGAATCACGAAAATTATGAGATTCATGTACTGACAAAACTTTTGATGGACCTAAAGTTAAAGTAAAGGACGTAATTATTGCAAGTGTATAGAACCTAGTTGATAGAATCCTCACCTCCGCTGAGTTTGGATCTTTAAGTGGCATCGTCCCATCTACCGTAGACACTAAATACCATGTTAAGCTAGCCGACGGAAAGAATCTACACGTTGGTACTATCATTTGAGATTGTATACTGAGTTTTCCGAATCATCTATTCATGATAGACTTAATACCCATAGAACCTAGTAGTTTCGACGTTATCATTGGTGTAAATTGGTTGACAAGGTACCACGCCATGATCATTTATGATAAAAAGATTGTTCGTATACCTTTAGATGATGAAACTTTAACGATTCGAAGCAATAGGAGTAATGGATATGCATCGATAGTTGCTAGTAAGCAGAGTTGTTTGATTGGATTGATATGTTAGAGCGGGATAACTTGAGACTCGGAGGCATGTTATATGTTGAGAGAAAGAGAGTTGGCCGTCTTTGGCATAGTATTTCGTATACTCAAAAGGTTTTATAAGACCGAGTTCCTCACCCTGGGGAGCTCCGATATTGTTTGTCAAAAAGAAGGATGGATCCTTCAGGATGTACACCGACAACCAAGAATTGAACCAACTAACCGTAAAGAACCGTTACCATTACCTAGTATAGGTGATCATTTTGATCAACTATGAGGATCTAGCATTTACTCAAAAATCGACCTAAGGACTAGTGACCACTAATTAGAGTTCGAGAAGATATTCTAAGACTGCATTTAGGACCCGTTATGAACAATTCAAGTTTTAGGTCATGCCATTTGGTTTGATCAACACATTAGGGGTATTCATGGATCTCATGAATCAAGTGTGCAAACCGCACTTAGATAAGTTGTGATAGTATTCATCAATGATATATTGATTTGCTCAAGTAGAAACAAGGAGTACGCGGAACACCTTAGGCTTATCTTGGGATTGCTTAAGAATAAGGAATTGTACGTCGAATTCCCTAAGTGCGAATTCTGACCCCTAAAAGTGCAAAATTCTTGGCTGTTGTTGATAGTCAAGACATTCACGTCGATACCGCCAAGATTAAGTCAATCAAGGATTAGGCAACGTCTAGGACTCCAACAAAGATACGAATTTTTTTAGGTCCTGCCGGATACTACCAACGATTTATCAAAAGTTTCTTTAGGATATGAAAACCTCTAACCAAACTGACTCGGAAAAATGTGGAATGCGAATGGGAAAAAAAGAGAAGAGGAAGCCTTTCAATTGTTGATATAGAAACTTTATAGTGTACCGATTTTAGCATTTCTTGACAAACGGAAAACTTTGTGGTTTATAATGCCTCACATAATAGATTTGGTAATATAATGATGCAGAATGAGAATGTGATAGCTTACGACTCTCGACAACTGAAAGTTCATGAGAAGAACTATACGATACGCGA